>APFE031008124.1:199752-232651 GCA_000404065.3 Pinus taeda | reverse complement strand
GCATGTTAACTGCAACAGGTCACCTTCATCAGCGTTGGGGATAAGACTCCACAAGAGTATGGACTGGTAAGAAACCCTCTCTTTCACATCTGAGTCCGGTTTTGGACCGTGATGCATATGTACATGTTCCAAAGGAGAACCGAACCAAGTTGGATAGTAAATCTGAAAAGAGCATCTTTATTGGGTATAAGGATGGTTTAAAGGGTTATAAACTTTGGAACCCAATCACACGGAAGGTTGTGTACAGTCGAGATGTGGTGTTCAGAGAGGTGAAAGATGTTATTAAACATGAATTCCAACCAAAGGAACCTGTGAAGTTAGAGTTTGAACTAAAGGAGGAAGAATCAGACTCTGTAGCAGAGGAGGAATCAGAAGATGAAGAGCCACAAACTTCGGTTGTGAGAAGATCAGCTTGAGAAAGAAGGTAGCCAGAAAGGTATAGTCCATCTGCTTTCTGTTCAAACTTTGCTTTGCCTATTACTGATGATGATCCCAGAACTGTGAAGGAAGCAGTGGATTCAAAGGATGGAAAACTCTAGAAAGAGGCCATGGTTGATGAAATGTCATCTTTGCACAAAAATGAGGCTTGAGATCTGGTGGAGTTGCCGGCTGGAAGGAAACCCATTGGAAGCAAATGGTTGTTCAAGAAGAAGACAAATGCAGAAGGGAAGGAGGAGAAATACAAAGCTCGGTAGCAAAAGGTTATTCCCAGGTGCCGGGAATTGATTTTGGTGCTATTTTTTCTCCTATTGCCAAGGTAACTTCTATTAGATTACTTTTATCTGTTGCTGCTGCTTTTGATTTTGAGGTAGAACAGATGGATGTGAAGACAACATTTCTTCACGGGGATTGGGAAGAGGAAATCTACATGAAGCAACCTGAAGGCTTTGTGGTGAAGGGTAAGAAAGAAACTATATGCAAAGTTAAAAGAAGTCTTTGTATGGGTTAAACAGTCACCAGGTATGGTACAAGAAATTTGAACATTTATACGGGGACTTGGCTTCACCAGAAGCAAAGCAGATCATTGTGTGTATTTTAAATTAATTGGTGACCGTGTTATTTATCTGGTCTTGTATGTGGATGATTTGTTGCTTGTTGGAAATGACAAAGAAATTATTCAGGATTTGAAGACCCAATTGTCCTCCAAATTCGACATGAAAGATCTCGGTGCTGCAAACTATATTTTGGGCATAGAAATTAAAAGAGATCGGGCAAAGAGGAAGCTCCGGTTAAACCAGAGGAAGTATGTCGAGACAATACTGTAGAGGTTTAATATGAAGGATAGTAAACTGGTGAAGGTTTCTATTCCTGTAAGTGTGAGGTTATCTACTGAACAATGTCCCAAGATACAAGAAGAGGAAGAGGACATGTCCCGTGTTCCATATGCAAGTGCAGTCGGTAGCTTGATGTAAGCCATGGTCTGTACTAGACCAGACATTGCACATGTGGTGGGAGTATTGAGCAGGTTTATGTCAAAACCAGGAAGGAGCACTGGACAACAATGAAGCGGGTTTTCAGGTATTTGCGTGGCACTAGTGATTATGGTTTGTGCTACCAAGGAAGACCAGGATTGGACAGAGTGTTGGATATTCGTGGCTTTGTTGATGCAGACTGGACTGGAGATCTGGATCAGAGAAGATCTACAAGTGGGTATGTGTTTAACCTATTTGGAGGAGCAGTCAGTTGGATGAGCAAGAAACAATCTGTAGTGGCACTATCAACTACAGAGGCAGAATACATGGCAGCCACTCATGCAAGCAAGGAAGCAGTTTGGTTGCAGAGATTGTGTTCAAGTATGGGGTTAGTACAGGGAGCTATAAGGATAGACTGTGACAGCCAAAGTGCAATTTTCTTGGCAAAGAACCCTGCTTATCATTCAAAGACAAAGCACATGGATGTTCAGTATCACTTTGTGAGGGATATGATAGAAGAGAAAAAGGTGTTGCTGGTAAAGGTGGACACTTTGAAGAATACTGCAGATGCATTGACAAAATCTGTGAGCTCTGAGAAGTTCTCTTGGTGTAGAGAAAAAATGGGCGTTTCATGGCTGGAAAAAATACTAAGCTCTCCTGTGGCCCCCTGTGGAAAGAAAACAACAAGTGGGAGATTGTTGGGTTGTGTTATATTCTTTCCACATGGTTAACAGGGGGTTTGAGGGGTACCCGTAACCCCACTTTATGGGGTCCGGGGCAGCGCCCGGAAATTTTTGGTTTTTGAACCCTATGTTAGTTGGGCGACCCAACCTATGGTTTTGTGCAATGAATTTTCGCACATGTTTTTGGACACGATGGTTTTCGGGTCCATGGTATTTGGACGTTGATGTTTTTGGCCATGGTTTGGATGCTTCGGCATGTATAAATATGTATCTGTACATTTGAAAGGAAAATATAATGAAAAATCAAGCTAGTAGTCCTAGTTTTGGGATCCAGGGGAAAATCTCTGTGCATATGTGTTTTTATGTGTTATGCTCTCGCATTGTTTATTTTTCTGTGATTTAGAATTCGTATGCATGTAATTTCTGTACGGGGTTAAAACCTACAGTGATGATAGCTAGAGCCAAGGAAAATCTTTAATGTTTTGGTAACCAGACCTTTATATCAGATGAGACTTCTACACCAAACAGTGTGAGGTCAGATTGAGACTTCATATCAAGGAGATCCCTTGAATGTTGGTGGGTCCAGCACCATCAACAGGTACATAAGGGAATGATGAATGTAACGAGTCATAATATGAAATAGGTCCACTTTGTTATTAAAAAATAATAATATAATAATAAGGGATATTTGGCATAATTCCCTTCAAAACAACCATGAAAAAGTGAAAATACACATGAGTATCATTGTATAAGTTATGTTGAGTTATATTGAGTTATAGAAAGCTTGGCTTATGGAGTGATTCCTTCCATAAGGACTATTCAATGGTGTTGTCCTACCTTAAGGGTTCTTCTCTCTATATTATTGGTGTATGTTATGGTGAATGTATTTGGTATCTTAGTGTTTTGAACTTGTATTCACAATTTTCATGGCGGATTATCTTCTATATTTTTGAAGTTTTACTATAATTGGAGGGATTTCCCCTATAGTTCTAAGCCTAGCACAATCGTACACTTGGGAGGTTAATTGAGTTTCAAACCTAGGAAAGGACCCAACACTGTCAACAAATATTTTCTAGTGTGGGATGTCCACCATAGTCTCTAAGGAAGTCAATTTCCACTCTTGCTAGATACCTCTAAGTCTCGAACCATTAACTGTTTCTTTATGCAAAAAAAATTCTTAACCAAAAAAAATAAATCACACCCCAAAATCAAAATATACAACACTACTCATTTGCTTCAGACTCGTAAATCAAAGTATACCACACTACTCATTTGCTTTAAGTCCATTTTTTAATACAAATTAATAAATAAAACCTCTCACCTTTAATTATTTTCATACTAGAATAATATATTATAAATTCGATTGCATCTTATACATCATTAAAATGATTTTAAAACAATCAGAATCATAAATGGCAACAACCACACTTAGAAATGAATTATTCTGACACTTTGGTTTAAAGGGATTATAACTTAGTTTAACTATTTGGGTTAAAGCTTTTGTAATTTAATTTAGTTATTCGAATACAAGTAAAAATAATTAAATTAATAATACTATTAATATATCACAATTTTAATTTTATGTTATGTACACATTTTAAACATACTTTTTTAATCATAATAAATTGAAAATAAAGGAAGATGGGTTATATTAGTTATATGATTAATGTTTATATAATTTTAATTTTAAATATTATTTTTTTTTTTTTATTTTTATGAATTTTGAAAATAAAATGAAGATTGTTAAATTTGAGACCAATGTTTATGATCTCTATATGAGAACCAATGATTAAACTAATTGAAAAAACACCTTAGAGTGAATGAATCAGCAACAAAATTTGCTATAAATATGTCTTGCTGATGTAGGAGAATACTCAGTTCAAGTCAATAGCATCAACAAAAAATATTTGCTTTTCCTTTCACTTAATTTTTGGGTTAGTTGCATGGCAAGTCAAGAATATGGATTGGTGTATGAAGTTTTTATGGAAGAGTTAGTTGCTATAGACTAACAAAGTTCATTTGTCCCTTTGTTGTGGAATACGAACTCACTGCTACCAAAAATAAGTCAAAGGGAAATCATAGCCATTAAAGGAAGTTTGGCATATGCTGCAAATGAGGATATAAAGAGACATCACTAGTGAATTTGAAGCATTTTAGAAATGATTTAGCTTCCAACGAAACCAAACATATAGAGGAGGATTATTAAATATGATTAGTTATATTGAAGGAGGATTCAACTCCTTTGATTTGCAGAACATAATGTCAGGGAATGTATTTGCATAAATTGTATAATACTTATTATCAATCCAAGTTCGTAAACTTGTGAAATGTAAACATTGTATGTGAAGAATTAACTTTTTTTATTGTTATCGCTCCGTAATTTTCCTGGTTGTGAAAGGAAAACTCGGAGGTAATATTGAACCAATTTTGAGCTACGAACTTACTTTCCTAACTAGAGGGGGCTCCCTCTACAAATCAACTACCCAATGTCACTTTGCTAGTTGTTCATGTATTCAAATAGTGGCTGGATCTTTGGTAGGGTAAGGTTTTAACATAGTGGTTGGATAAAGAGAAAATCCATTGGGCATGGATTCATGAAGATAAGATATCAACTTGGGGGCTCTCAAGGTTGGTCAATGAAAAAGTATTCTTAGACTCGTAGTAATCAACAAATTACTAGACATAAATAAGTTGTAGTGTGGTGGTAGAAGTAGGAAAAACACTCAAATCATAACAAAGCATCAATTGAATGATGAATTATGTGATAATTATCAGTTTGAAAAAAAAATGAATATTTGAAAGCTTAGGTACAAAGCATTATGAATGATTTCCAAACCTATGTCCTTCTTTTTCAAATATAGAAGACAAAAATTCAATGATAACCGAGTAAGGAAATACAAATACAAAGAGACAAATTGTAAAAGCTAATGCACAAATCTTTGAGACAAAAAATTAGTAACACTTACTTCAAAGGCCTTTATTCATATCAAAGGGTTCAAAATATACACAAGGGACTGCTCAAGGTCCCAACCTCTTGACTCTTCCTTTTGAAATACTATATAGAAGAGTTATTAACAATAGATCCATACTTTCTATCATATCAATTTACAAAATATATAAAAGATAGGACTAAATCTGAAATCTTAACCCATTTGCTTGAAACCTGGATAATGGTTGATGAAGCCTTCTTGGACAATACATCTAGAATTTTCTTGGCAAAAATATGGAGTTTAATACATGAAGTCCACCTAGGTTGTCACCTAGCACATTTGACTCCCTTTTTAGCAAAAATAGGTGATTCATCCTTTTGATTTTATCTCATGAAGATGAATAGATCTCTGTAGATTTTTTTATTAATCTATCTATCTCCATCATAACCTCTTAGTTGTTTAGAAAACATTTCCAAAACAGTGCACTCTAGCACTGTGAAAACTAGGTAAAACACCGCCAAAATAGAGTTGTCAAAACGGAATTTTCTAGACATTGCCAAATGAAAAGCCAACGCTCTGCCAAAATTTTCCATGTATTGTGATGTAAAATCATTTGTATAATTGATATCCACCTCTTTATTTACGGAAATATAAAATATCAATTTTTAAATATTTAAAACATATATTTTCATAAAATTATTTCTCAGAATTTTATGAAAATAATTTTTCTGTAAAAGCATTCATTGTTTTGGCATTCCATGTCTTGTTTGCACTTGTAAAACCATATATCTATATCTCCATTAAAACCATATATCTATATTTCCATTAAAAATAATTCTTGGATATAATTTTGAAGAACCATATCTTGTTTTTCTATTGATAAAAAACCATCTCTTATTTTGAATTTGTTTTTATATATTCAAAATTCTATATAAATATAAGGCCATAAATATTTCCTCCAAATATTCGTAAATCGTTGATGGTTTTTTTTCCATGTTTTTTATTTAGAAAATAATTAGTGACCGTTCATCTTCCTCCTTTATTTATTTCATCTTAATATAACTTTATTAAATCATAAATCTCGTGCATTTGAATTTGGTGGTTTGGCATTTGACTTGAATAAAACTTCTCCCCATATTTATGTTGCACCATATTGTACACTAGATGGTCATGGTCCTTGAAACTCGATGTTTTCCTAATTTGCATGAGAAATATATCCCACATTGTAAAATGAAATGTATTTCATGGTGTTCATATACACCTGATGCTCGTTACACGCATAGTACACAAATAATCTCCCTTACGGACTCATCTGCTCGACTTGGTGCTTATGTATTAAGTGCTTTGTTATTGCCTTGTGGATTGTAGACATGGTTGATTTGAAAGCTGGTGGACTTATGGATGCAAATTTGATTTCGAGCCCATCTACTTTTACAAAACATAATGATAACCCTACATAGAACACCAAGAGCATGAAACCGTTTTTTTTTTTAAATTTTGCATGTGATAACATGTAGGAAGGTCTATTTAAAATACTTAATATTTATCTTATTTTATGAAATCAATTACATAAATGAAACATAGCACATTTCCTTAATCAAAAACAATTTTAAGACAGAAAGGAACTAATCTTACCAACCTAGACTGCTCAAGCTTACAATGGAAAAATATTGGGTTGCGAGGTGGAGTACGCCTTTCTATGATCAAAATGGGAGGCTTGTACTTTTTGAAAGTAAAAACAAGGCACACAACTTAATTAAAATCTTTTGAAATAACAAGCATGCACTAGCGTCGCACAAATAGTAGTTCCTTTGGATTCAAAGGCCTACAACGTTTGACTCCTAAGTCTTGTACTTATCTATCACCCTTGATTTCAACTATTAAAATAAAATGACATATTAAGAAAATGAAAGGATGCTTGACTAAGTCTAGTTTGGTGGACTTTGCATGCATTAGGGCCTTTTCCAAATGGGTGGACACTCCTAATCTTTTACCCAACTCATCAATGAAGGGAAGACCTACAATGTTTGATGCAAGACTAGTTTGATAGGTGATACATGCATTACGACCTTTTCCAATGGGTGGACACTCCTAAAATTACCTAGTTTATCAATGAGCTTGCTTTCAAAAGCAATGGATAATCTATGATAAAAGACTTGATTTGTTCATGAACAATTGTAAAAATATGATATCTAATAAAACAATAAGGCCGATAACTTAAACATAGTATTATGGACAAAGGAAAGTACAACAATTAGTATATAAACAAAGTGATTTATAACAAATAAGAACAAAGGTTAAAGAAAATAAAGAGAAGTATTTACAATGAAATAATGTACAGGGAATGAGATTGCATGAAATGCATAAGATAATATAAAGTGAAATAAATGTCCACCCTATTCTATTTGGAATGACATTAATTCTCCCAAAAACAAGATAGAAAACAACTCTAATAATATCATAAACTAAATCAAAACATAATACATCTAAAACTAGAGTAAATAAAAATACATGTGAAAAAAAATATTAAGAAGTTTATTCTATTCCATCATAAGTCAGACATATGCTCCAAGAGTCCTCCCCTTGGAATGGAGAATGCACACTTATTCATACACAAACTTGCTTTGAAACTAAGATAAGCAATAATAAATTCAAATCCACATGTATATCATGTGGCTACAACCATTTGCTAATAATTAACAAATAAAAATATCTAAATATTTCTAAATATCTTCTCATCAATATTTCCAAGATATTTGATAACAATTCTTCTATGATTCTTTTGCTACCAAAATACTTAGTGATTCTCGAAATCTCCATCAAAGTTTCAAAGGTTGAATAGGAAATTCGAATTTGGACCTTAATGGTAAAATTTTGCATTGTTGAAATCTTCAAATATGTTTACAATCATTACCAAACTCACCCAAATTTCAAATATAAGTGGAAACATGTTATTTTTCTAATATTTAGTCATAAAATCACTCAAAATACTAAAATAATAGAATTGAAAAATATTGGTCCTAATCTCACATAGAAGCATAAAAATTGATTAAAACAAGGATATGGAAGAGAAAAAAATGATACAAGTCAAGGGAAATGTTATGAAAATATGATAAAAAGGACGTGAAAATATGGTCATTTTTATGACTCAACATTCCCCCCAATTGAAGATGTTGCATGTCCTCATGTGACCTTGCCTATGATTTTCTTGAACTGTGTGATGGGGTATTCCTTCTCTGAAAAGTATTTTAATGGTCTTTGAGTTTCTTGTGGTTGGCTCTTGTGTGGTAATCACAAGTTTTGTAATTGGTAGTTCTTGTGTAACAACCTTTACCTCTTGGACTTGAATTCAAATTGAGCATCTTGTGGTTGGTTCTTGTGTGATAGCCATACATTTATAAGTGTTGGTTCTTGTGTGACAACACTTATTTTTTATTCTCCTCCTTACTGCAACAAAAAAAAAATACCACGCATCTTTAAAAATAAACGCATATGCGTTCATTCATAACCCAATATATTTCGACCAAATTTCCCAATGACAATTTAAGTTTGCAAAAGAGAAAATATCTCACAAATGCCACTCTAGGTGTTTATAATTTTGGATTAGTATATTAATTAATCATAATTCCCTTGCTCATAAAAAAATAGAGAAACCCAGATGATGGATTTCAAATTATGGGAAAATTAGTTTTATCATTTTTCCCTTAAAAAACAAAGTCTCACCTTCCTAAGTGGCCTTAGAAGAATACATGCCAAAACTTGTATATATGTCCTTTTTAGAAAGAAGGACATGCTAGTTGAAACTTATCACCTTGTTTACATAACCTAGGTCTTAAAATTTGTTATCTCTTCTTCATTTACTTTTACAAAATATGTCAAGTTGCCAATTTTTACCTTTTTGCCTTTTTTTTTACAAGCCTTTGCACAAATTTGCACACGTGAGGCTCATTTTAAGTCCAAATTAAGTGTTTCAAAAGGGACAAGGTGTTTTTCCTCATTTACACCTTAATGAGCTTCTATATTTTCATTTTGATGAAGAAAATGTTTGTTATACAAAAGACTTGACTTTTGGCTTACTTTCACACAATGACAAAATTTTGAAATCTACCTTGAAAACATGCCCATACAATCTTCCATATACATTTTCTAAAAACATTGTAGACATGGTTATATTAGACACAAAACCCATGTCTTAGTACTTTTTTATTTGGCCTCGATTGCATGCAACTGACATGCAAAAGATTCTCTTTGAGCATATTTCCTTTCAATGCATTTGCCTTATGTGAGAAAACCATTCATATCAAACATTTTCATAGGGGATCCTCTTAAGGAGCCAAAAAGGAATAGTGAAAATATGGGACATGTCTTAGAATGTGTCATGAGTATGTTCCCCCCAACTAAAGGTATTTTTCCATCAAAAAAATTGACAAATATGGAAGGACACATGAGAGTAACAAAAAGCAACATAAGAAAATTTCCAAGTACATGTGTTCTAGTATTGAATAAATTAGTGATTAGAAATTAGAAAATAAATATGCCTTCACCTATCTAAGAGGTCCATTGTAACACTCTCGCTTCCTTATACTATCTTGGAATGCGCTACTTGATAATTGATCCAACCTCTAAGGTCTATTATGAATATAGGGTTACAAAAATCCTCTTTTTACAATTTATTCAAATCTTAAAACAAATTCCACCATCACGTTCATCTCATTGAGATATTTTCAATGATATAAATATCAATCTGACTCTCAGATTAAAATTTATGCCCATTTTAAGTTCTACGAATCATATATAACCACATCATCATTGAATTGCCACATGGCATCTATGTGGCTTCTATCTAGCCCACATGTCACCACCACACCATGATCACGTGGGGTCCACAACATCCAAATATTTTCATGTGGCATCCATGTGCAGTCCATGTGGCACTTCCATGTCAACATAATATAATTCCACATCATCATGGGTCCCTACATGGCATCCAGATGGCCACTGTCAAGACCTCATGGCACTTGCCACTTCAACTTGGGTGTAGGGCCCCACCAGGCCTCCTCCTCATGTTTTGTGGGGTTTTGTTGTTATGGAAATTTTGGGTCAATTCGCCATTGTGTTAGGGTCAAAAAATGCACGTCACATCAAATTGGCACAACACACCATTATTTTCAAGTCTTCACAACTGGGCAGTGGTAGAGGGGCGATATTTGGTTTTCGTGCAGGAACTAGGTCCACATCATGCCACCCAAGTATAATTACTCTCTAAGCATTGAGCATGATTTAAGAGAGAAGGGTGGTGGGCAACACGTGGTGGTAGGGCTTTCACATTGATACCATAGTTGAGTCTGCCAACTCATATCAGCATGCCCATTACATGTTGCAATTGCACATAGATCTTAGAGGTGAACAACAAGAGATGGCAAGGTCTTGTTCTAGAACCACAGTCACATCAGCCCCCTTCTTGTCATTTCCTATCAATAAAGCTACATCCCCAAGCGCTTAATCGCTTGAAATAAGTAGCCTACCAATGGGCATTAAATGAGTGGGGGTTGTATATGCCCACTGTTGGATTTTGGTAGGCAGTTATCAAACGGTGGGAATAAACATCCCCTTCTCATTTAATGTCCATTGTCAGGTTTTATATTTTTTGTTGTGCTCAATGGTGGGAAGTGAGCAGTTTCAAGGCTTTAGGTGGCCATTTCCACATCAACTCAGCATGGGCCCACGAGGTCCTTCCCGTCGATGTTTTGCAAAGGCTTATCATTATATCTAGTTTGTATCAAACCTAGAGGCACATGTAATGTAAACTATACTCACCCCCTTAACCTATAGATCTCTAGATTTGTTTTACCAATGCAAATATGGCATAGTTCCCACTGGATTGTATCCAACTCACCATGAATCTAGCCCCTTACGAAAGTTTGCACTCTCATCCACATATGGATCCCTGGATGTAACCACTCCTCAACATTATGATCCATCCCCAACCACATCTCACTTGCCGCATGTGTTAATACCTCTTCCACACCCTAAATTTGGGCCATGTTGAGTAAGGGAAATCTGGCTCAGATATTTCATTCTATCACATGCTTGTGATGTTAACCTCACCTAACTTTGGATCCCTGGATTACCAAATTTCCACAAAAGTGTTAGAGAAGAAGGAACATAACGGAAATAACAAACATTTCTTAATACTAGGGGCATTTGTCTGAATTCTAATTTTCCAGATGATAAGGGCCAATGCCTGAACAAAGGCTCTTAAAAATATTGTTCCATTCTAGAAGAAGATAAAATGGGGCTTAAGCATGGACCAAACTTTACTAGAACTAGAGTAAGGTAAAAGGCATGATCCCAAAGGCCAATTCACCAAGATTTAACATTATACAAAGTGAGCTATGCACAACAATCCAAGTCTAATTTCTATTGCAGATTAGGTAACTCTTCAATGTAGTAGAGTTCCTTCATTCACAATTCTAGTGACAATGAGAATTTGAGTGTGCACAATCCACAACTTTATCACATCTTTGCTGCATTAAGTAATCATCAATACTAACCAGATATTCATTTAATACACACCATATAAAATGAACTCACAACATATAATATAGTCTATGATGATGGTCATGGAAGTGAACAATCAAATTCCAACATTAATATAACTGAAAAATTATGGGATAACTAAATAATCCTAAGTGAGCTCTAGTCAATCAGTCATAACATATATGATAAATTTCTCTTTAGGAAATGGTAGTTTTCACACAATCCAAGCAATTCATTTTCACTATAGATATACAAGATAGTTATTCAACCATGAATATATAATGAATTATGCATTCTTCCATGAATGATGCGGGACCATATATTAGTCAATAATATAAAAACACTTTCATAATCCATAATCCAACTATGAATAAATCATTATACTTATCTTAGTTAGTTATATTAGTTGGAAACTAAAGGAGGGACTTCCATTCTCCACCCAACCATAGGCCAACTACACTGCAATATTTCTTGCAACTGAAAACCCCTAATCCAGATCCAGAGTATGAGGGAATTCTTGCACAGGGGAAAAATCACACCAATGAATTGGCCAAGAACACAAAAGACAGAGTCCATTGCTTACGTGGTTCATCAACTACTCTCTAGTAGTAAACACCTTAATGACCAGATTACTCTCTAAGTTTCAAACACAAGGATTCACCCAAAGTCCTTGGGGGTTTATCACTTAGCTCCAAGGGATTTAACCCACTATGAGTGTGGTTCATCAACCAAAATAGTAAACATCAAAGGGAGAGGAACACTTTCCCCTCACGACCAGCAACTAACCCAATGACAATATCATAAATAAAGAGAGAGTGCAAGCTAACCAAGGGCCAACCACCAAGACTCCCATGGCCAAGTCCAACCAACCAAAAATATGGAAGCTTGATTGAGAAAACATGAGAAAGAGATAGCGTGGGCACTTTATTCTTCTTTGCATTTATCATCGTGTGTTTTGGAGAGCGTCTCCCTTGGCTCTTTTAAGTATTCTATAATATGTAGTTTGGCTCTTCGCATTGTCTATTAAAGGCCACCCCCATGATATATGAGAAGGAAGGAGTAATGGGAGTGATTATCAGGCATTTAAATAGATGTTCAACTAGTCATGGTTCTCCATTCTGGTGTGGAAGTCACAATTATCATTACAATAAGGAGGGGTAGAGTAGGAGATGTGACAAATCCCACCCCCTTAAAGGAACGTTGTCCTTGGTTCACTATAACAAAGAAAAATAAATGAGATATGAGCTTTCTAGCTATAACTCTCACATCGATGACATTTTCTATGTCCCTAATTGTCATTTTGAGCAATGTCATTCATATTTCATGGTTTAGTCACCTCTAGACCACCTCACATTCCAACATATTTCTATCGGGTTGTTCGTTTCTCCCTCGGACCAAGGATTCGTAAGGCTATCCCTTCCTTAGGTTCAGTGAGTCATGGCCCTCAATGATGGTTTGGCAATCACAATTATCATTACAATAAGAATGGATAGAATAGGGGAAGTGACAAACCCCTCCCACTTAAAGGAGCACCATTCTTGATATTTTATAATGTAGAACAACAAATAACATCTGATATTTGTAGCTACAACTCTCACATCAATGAAATTTTCCATGTCCCAAATTATCATTTTGAGAAATTTCATTCATATTTCATGGTCTAGTCACCTCTAGACCGCATAACCTTCAAAAACAATTTGCTTAGTTGTTCATTTCTCCTCAAGGTTTCCACAAGGAGCAAACTCAACTCATTTCTTCATGGGATATACCTAATGCATTAATCCCAATTAGTATGCACATGAATCCTTTAAATACAATTTATTCAAGTTTCCTCTTCCTTGTAGTCCCACACCTTTGAAGTTCAGGCGTCCCTTTCTCTTCCTCCCAATTTCATCATGTGATCCATTCCTTCGCAAGGCTTCCTCACACAAGAAGGTTCTTGATGGAATCTCACAACTAAGGAATCCCCATGGCTTTCTCTAATAACATAACACATTTGTCATAACATATCTCATGGAGATCAATGCATATCATAAGGTTTCGGTGCCACCAAAATGGCCTGGTTCCTGAAGTCCTCAACTCCACTATGCTTTAGTTGCACCACACTGACATTGCTTGTAATTAGCCTCATATCTTTGTTGGTTAGTTTATAAGTTCACCTATATCACAAGCATCCAACTATAATGATATTTCATCTTTAAAAATTTAAATTAAATTAAACTAAAATTTCAACGAATAAATTTTTAAAGCAATACTTATCTTTATAAATATGTTTTGCTTCCTTTATATTCACGGGTGATAATTCCAAATCAGTATTTACCAAAAAAGTCCATCTTCATCTAGCTCTTTCTTTAGTGAACAAATCCAACTCCATTCCAACTTCGTCTTTAGTGAACAAATCCAACTCCATTCCAACTTCGTCTTTAGTGAACAAGCCCCCTCGTTCTCACATTCCAGAGAGTGTGAGGCATATCTCTTCTCCCAACAGTTACTCACCCCTCTAAGCCCGGGAAACCCCCATTATGGGCAGTCCACTTTTCCAATGGCTGTCTTATGTGGGATCCCATCAACTACTCACTTTTACAGGCCTAGATAACCCAATTATGGGTAGTCTTCATTTCCAAAGGTTTTCCTACATGGCCTCCCATAGGCAACCCCCATTCCAAGTAGTTTATTTATCCAAGGGCTTTCCTGCATGGGTTCCCCTATCAGTTACTTACCCTTTCGGGCCCTAGAAAGCCCCATTCTAGTAAATCTACTTATCCAAGATCTTTCTTGCATGGGGTAATCATTAGAATCTTATAGCCAAGTGTCAATATGGCATGCTCTAATGTAATGTGCATGGAGTCTTATGGCCAAGTGATGGTCTGATGTGCTCCACTATACTGCTCATGTATTCTTATAGTAAAGGTATCAATTATGAATTACTTGACATGAGATCAACAAAGTGCCACAAGGAAAAAATTCCATCATGAAAATATTCTTCCTGAGTTCCATGCTCCATCATTTTATTTGTTTCGCAACATTTAGTTTTCCATGAGATATACTAAAAAAATTCATTTTTTTTTTTTTTTTCAATTTTGCATCATTTAGAAGCCATAAATAAGCATGAGACTTGTATTCATGTTGTTGGGCTCCTTTGTAGGTAGTGTTATTTTGTCATGGTGGATTTTTCCTCATACCCCATTCCAACACTCTACCTACAATTTGATATTGCAATCAGTGAAATAGTTGTCAATGTTTATACATGAAATCCCTTCATTGGAAAGAGGAATTCATAACATCCTAAAGTGATCTTAGAATTATTGCACATATAATGGTTCTATCATTCCATCTGATTTCAATTATATTGAAATGAAACTATCACAACATCATTTGTGTGCACCAAATTGACTCTAGCATTTCATAATACAATCAAAATTTTATTCTAGCAAATCGACGAGTCAAAAATGAGAGATACCTATTTAAATTTGTGTGCAATTTAAATCTATAATTTGTTTTGCAAGCATTACAAAATTCATCGCAATCTTTCACACCAAATGAAACCTACCTTAATCATACCCTTCCTAGGAATCCATGCAATACATACATTAATATGAAACAACAGATGTCAAATTTAGCTAAAGGGAATTCTCACCTAATTCCTTTCCTTTACCTTTGCTTATTGCTTGCCTCACTTACTTGGTGACCATTACCAACACTTTTAGCTAAATCATTTTTTGAAGGAGTATAGTTGGATGGAAACATACTTGTTTTTTTTGTCAGCTTCACATATTAGTCATAGTTCTATCAATTCAACTGCTTACAATTTTCAATGAAATTTTCATAAAAGCATTTTCATTACATATCCAAATTGCAAATTTTAACATTGTCCCATCATTTTTAAAGTTAACTTTCAACTTCTATTTTTTCCAATATTTACTTGACTAGACTCATAAGCACAAACATATAATATGCATAGTATAACCATGGTAGTTAAAAACAAGAAAAACATACTTACACACTTTCCTAATGGGCATTCCATGCGACATGGAAGCCCTCAGGTAACTTCACTATAATACCCAAACATAACAAGTACTATATGATTCACCATCCAAGCAAAATTTCAGTTAAGGGGAACTCCCTTCTTGATCCATTTTTACTGTTGTAAAATAATTTTCCAACTGATTCATATTAGTCAAATCAGGTTTTCTTGATTGATTTTTTATCTCCATCTGCCTTTTAATGCAGTTCTACGAGGAAGGCTCCCAAGTTAATTAGAAAATTCATAACATGAATAATGTAATAAAAAAGTTTCCTTAGAAATTCTTAGCAGATTTAGGACCTAGTTTCTTTTCTTGTAATTTTATGGGGTCTCTTCCCTTAATTTCCTATGCATATCAATTGTATATGCACACATCAATTGCTAGTCAATTAATCCATGCATGAGTCATAACATTTTGATTTCACAACCAATCAAACATTCTTGAATTTTTGTGCTTAACATGTCAACTTATATTAGACATTTGTGGAAAAATAAACCTTCTATATTTACTTTACCAGAAGTACTTAACATATTGTCATAAGCACAAAATTTAAGCAGAGGCTGGGACTTCTAGTTGGGTTTCATTCGACTCTTCTCCATGAGCTTCTTTCCCACACCCAAAAAATCAAACCAAGATCAAACTACAAAGGGAATGTAGAGAAAAACAGGGAAAAATATGAACACATAACAAACAACACAAAGCAGCATGGGCATTCGCAAACTAAAAAAAAACATGTATCCAACAACATAAAAAGAGTTAAAAATCATCTTGATTCACAAAACATCAAACATTCTATATTTACTTCAAAAAGAACACTTAACACATTGCCATATGCAAAAAAAAATTAATCAGAGTCTTCGCCAATATATAATAATTTTATGGTTCCAAAAATAATTCTAAATATCTCATGAGGACTTTTTAGTATTTTAGAGAGATCATGGAATGCTCCCTCATATATCTTATACATTGTTGATTGTTGTTTCATGTATCTAGAGTTTACGTGAACTATTCTTCTTTTGATGTCGTTTAGGGATATTGCGGATCTAAAGTTCTTCTCCACAAATCTAACATGTCAATGACCTTCTCTTCCTCCGAAACTTATAAGGATTCTATTTGTTCTTGTCCATCTAACATCCTTCCATATCTCTAGCAGTTGGTGCATGTTGTAACAACCCTTTCATGCAAGACAGGCTTTGTAGTAGCATTTTGTTTGGCTTTGCTTGTTCTTCTTGGATTTTGATTGTGTCTTTCATTCTCTTCTTTGCAACTCTTCAAATAAGCTCTAAAGCTTCTTATAGTATCTATTCCATTAGGGGAACTTTCCTCTTCTTTCTCATGATAATTTTGGTCTATACTATGTGAATGTACCATTTTACTTTCCATTCCTTTATTTCTTGATGCAAGTTGTATCTTCTTATGTGCTATCACACAGAAACAATTGTTAGTTACTTCATGCATAACATATTAACTTGTTACCTTGTCATGCCAACATTAAGAATGTTTTTATAAATCTTGCTAATATGATATTGTTCACACATATGAAAGCCATGTCAGTCACATATTCTAAGAAACAAAAACAACATATCAACATTTTAGTAAACATATCAATAACATTTTCCAAATCAGTTCTTTATCAAGGTTAGCAGGTACGTCATCTACAATTTTAAAGTTAGCATATATATAAAAATTAAATTAATAGAATAAATATTCTCCTTTAAGGCTCATCCAGTATGAGTGTTGAACCTAGGCTCTGATGTCACACTATAATACTCCCTCCATCCCCCTTGTACTATCTTGGATTGTGAAAGGTGTTACTTGATAATTGACCCAACCTCAAATGTATATTATGAAGATTGGGTCACAAAAATTCTCTTTGTACATTTTTTTTAAATCTCAAAACAAATGCCACCATCACCATCAACTCATTGAGAGATTTCCGATGAAATAAATTTTATCCCAATCTAAATCCCAGATTGAAAGTTATGCCCATTTCACGTTTAACCAATTGTATAGAGCCACATCAACATTGAACTACCACGTGATGTCCACATGGATATTATCTATACCATGTGGCACCACCACATCATCATCATTCAGGGTCCATGACATCACAATACTACCACATGACATCCATGTGTAGTCCATGTGGCATTGCCATGCTAACATAATATTAGTCCACATCATTGTGGGTCCTTATATGGCATCCATGTGGAAGTGTCAGGACCTTGTAGCACTTGTCATGTCAACTCAGGCATGGGGCCACACCAAACCTCATCCTTGTGTTGTTTGTGGTTTTCCTTGTTATAAGCAATTTGCGCCAATTTCTGATTTTGGTGGGGTTAGCAGACCCACATCATGTTGGACTGACATGGAGCTCCATTGTTGTCAAGTATTCACACCTAGGTGGTGGGCATTGAGTCATATTTGGGTTATGTGCCAGAACCAGGTCAACATCATGCCACCCAAGCACATTACCTCCTTAAGTGGTGAGAGTGAAATAATAGATAAGGGTAGTGGGAAACAAGTGGCGGTATGGGTTTCACACTAGAACCGTAGTTGATTCAGCCAACTGATATCATCATGCCCATTACATGTTGCAATTGCGCAAAGATCTTAGCAACGAGTGGAAAGAGGTGGCAATTTTCCATTCTAGAACCACAATTAAGTTGGCCCCCTTCCTGTCATTGCTTGTAAACAAAAATACATCCCCAAGCAGTCAGTGTCGATCCGTGACAAGTGTTAGGGACCCACGTGGCCACTATCACGATGAATCGATGTGGGGCCCATAGGGTCCTTCCCCATGGTCTTTTTTGAAGACTTCTTGTTATATCTATTTTGTTTCAAATATGGGGGTACATGTAATGCCAACTATCATACACTCTAGACCTTAGGATATGGATTCATCTACTAATGCAATCTATCATAGGGCACACCGGATGGTATTTGTCTCACCACAAATCTAGCCTCTTATGAAAGTTCGCACTCTCGTCTACATCCAAATCCATGGATGTAACCACTTCTCATCAGGATAATCTGGTCTACCAAAGGCATTAATACCACCACCATACCGTAGATGTATAGATCCTAGATGTGGACCATGTAAGGGAAATCTAGCCTAGATACATATGATCATGTGGTTGTAGTGTTAACCTCTCCTGACTCCAGATCCCCAGATTACCAAATTTCTAAAAAAGTGTTATAGAAGAAGGAAAATAAAAGAAATAATAGAGGTTTCTCAAGCCCATGGTCATTTGCATGAATGCCAATTTTCTAGATGATAAGGGCCAAGGCCTTAATAGAAGCTCTCAAAAATACTATTCCATTCCAAAATAAGATATATGGGGGCAACAATGTGGTCTAAACATTACCGAATCCATAATAAGGTAAAAGGCATGATTCCATAGGCCAATTCACCAAGATTCAACATTGTACAAAGTGAACTATGCACAATGATCCAACCTTGTTGTCTGTTGCACATTAGGTATCTTTTTAATGTAGAAGGGTTCCTTCATTCATATTTCTTAGTCACAATGAGAATATGAGTGTGCACAATCCACAACTTTAATATATCTTTCATGCATTAAGCAATCATCAATACTAACAAGATATTCATTTAACACACAACATATAAAATGAACTCAAAACATGTAAGATAATCTATGATCAATGGGTATGAAAGTAAATGGCCCAATTCTAAGATTAATTCAATTGAAAACTTATGAGATAACTAAATAATCCTGGTTGAACTCTAGTCAATCAATCATGACATATATGATACCCTGCACTTCAGGAAATGGTAGTAATCACATAATTCAAGCAATTCATTATCACCATAGATACACATGATATCTGGTCAACCATTAATACATAGTGAATCAAGAATTCTTTCTTGGATGATGTAGGACCATACATTAGTCAGTAACATAACAACATTGTCATAATCCATAATTTAACTATGCATAAACCATTATACTTATCTGAGTGAGTTAGATTAGTTTTCAACTAAACGAGGGACTTCCACTCTCCACCTAACCATGGGCCAGCTACACACAATATTTGTTGGAGTTGACCACCCCTGAGCTAGATATAGAGTCTAAGGGGATTCTTGCATAGGGGAAAATTCACACCAATGAATTGGTGAAGCACTCAAGATATGGGGTCCATTGTCCAGGTGGTTCATCAATTACTCTTTGGTAGTAAGCACCCCAATAACCGATTTACTTTAAGAGTTTCAAACATAGGGCTTCACCTAAAGTCTTAGGGGGTATATCACTAAGTTCCAAGGGGTTTAAGTCCTTATGAGGGTGGTGTTGAAGAAAGTAACTAGCGTCGGTCTTCATAATTGTATTTCAAAGAGAAGAAAGATTATTTATAAAAAAAAATTATTGACTTATTAAAGCATGGGTTTCATGCTTGGGTCAATGGGAAATAGGTCAAAGCACCCATTGAGTGCTTAGAAATCATTTGGAATTCTTTGAAGGTTTTTGCTAAGCAATTTTTCTTGAAGGCGAAACAAGAAAAATATTGTATATTGGAGATAACCTCCTTCTATTTTTCCTAGGTATAACACTTTAGTCCATTTGTCAATTTCTTTCTCACTTTGTTGCATATCTTTAATCCCTCACAGTAATCCTTTACTTATAAAATATTATGAGTAACAAAATAAGACTAGATGTAGGAGGTATGTAACATTCCTAAACAAACCAAAATATTGAACAATACTGTGGTGCAAATGCATGCTCTAAGCTAGATAACCTGGGAAGTTAATTCTAATTTCCCTAGGATTTGTTGTGATTTCCTTAAACACATAAAGGCAACTTCATCCACAACCAAGTCATCGACATATCCTAAAATGAAATCTAGTGAAGAAAGCATAACTTGAAACAATGGTTTTAGTAACTTTCTAGCATTGATAATTCAATTATCAACATTTGAATAGGGTTTTTGACTAAACTCTGCAAAAACCTCATTTTCTCTTCTTCTTCCCAACTAATATTAAATTCCCCATGTAGTTCTTTGTCATTAATATTCCTTCCACTCATGGGCAATCTCAACATCCTTGCTATAACTTCCTCAAAAACATGTAAAAAGGTATGTCCATATGTATGATGAACAATATTTTGGGTGGACAAGTCATAATTGCTAGCTAAAATAAGAATTATGTCCGGGTTGAAATGGACGGGTGACAAAGTAGCTCTAAGAAAGCCAATATTTAATAGATAAATTTTTGAATTGTTTGATTGACCATTTGATAAGTGTTGATGAAAACCTCACTCTCATGTTCAATTGCCATTCTAGACCTATAAGTTTCACTGATTACTATTAATATACTACAACGAGGCTTGGAGAGTTTACATGTTTGATAGGAGTTGTTATGGTGAGTTTTTATGTTTGCTTTGAGCTCACATAGGAACGAAAACACAAACCTTTTGACTGTAACCATTTGATATGAAGCATAGAATGTGAAAAAACATGTATTGTTAACCTAATAAGCTTCAATTATGATGTACAATACGAGTTAATCTTGATAGTACGCTACATTTACTTGATATTATTGGGTTTGGTTGCAAATTAATGCAAATGAAAACCATTTGAATATCAAATGTTTGATGAAAACGATGTTGATTGTTAGATGCATCGGGTAGCTTTAATTTCACGCACGATGTGAATTATAACCATTGTCTCATCATTTTCGAGTCGTTAGATCTGAGTGACAATAATGGTGTTAATATGTGTGAAAGTTTGTAACGATATGAATTACAACCATTAGATTTGGTGAATTATCACAGTTAGATCCCATCGGGTTGTAGTGTTATATTTAACTTGTGTGCATTTTCAAGCCTGATATAAATGATAGTCGTTAGATCAAATAATATTGACAATTAGATCTAATCGGGTCTATTTCAATCGCTACTTTTTTAGGGTAATTTATTACACGACAAAGCGTCGATCGGTAATTAATTAATGAAATAGTTAAAACTTTCCCTATTTTATATCAATTGAACTTATGAAAAAATAATACGAGAATACTTTGTATATATTTCTTTTTTATTTAATGAAATCTTTAGTAAAAAATAAAAGGATAAATATCATGTCTAGTTACAAAAATTGTGTAGTGTGAAGCAGTTGGTGTTGTATTATATGGAGAAACATAAACACGGGACAAAGATGATAAGGCACTCCCTCCAAAATCAACACAAGCAAGAGGCAAAAGTAATAAATAAATGCAATCACATTGGAAATAGTGAGGCCAAACTGCTTGTACGATATTTCAGTGGGAGAACTCGCACCAAACTTGTATATCCCAACAACCTTTCCCTCGTATCCTAAGTACCTCTCCCAAACAAAAGTTGAAACAACTTTTGCATTGACCCATGCAACAATAGCTACTGGGAGCACACTTTCTTTATACTTCAGATTTTTTTCCTCATAAATTCTCCAATAGACAAAGGAAACAACTCTAACAACTTCCCCTTCATTCCTTAGAGTAGATGCATCTTTCTCAATAATCTCAAGCTTAGAATGACTATCCATAAGAATGACATAAGGGTTGTCACCAGAGGAATTGTCACTAATAATGTAGCCTCCATTTTCAACACCCTCTATAGAAGAACAAGAAATATGTGGTATTTTTTTAAGAGAGAGAGAGAAAATATTGATGACCTCTTTCTATTGAGAACAACAACCTTGTAAGCTCTAGCTACCACCTTTCCATAAGTTGGATGAAGCATCAAAACATTGGGAATTTCCCTAAAGCTTTCCAACCACTCTATTGGTTAATGAGTTAGCCCATCTTCTTTGAGACCAATATAATAATGGGTCATTACATAGATAAGACTAGCTTCAGAGAGTACAAATATTATAATAGTTTCTCTCATGTAGTTTTTGAAAACAAATAAAGTAACACAATAAGGAATGAGACCACTTCCATGAAGTTTTATCTCATTGCATATAGATCCCATGGAATGTTCATGCACTCCAAAATGGACATTGCACTTAGTAGGGGAATCCTTTTGGAAGTCACCAAACATTTCTAATAAAGTCATGTTAGATGATGCAAGGTCTACACTTCCACCCAAGATTCTAGGAAGAACCCTTGCAAGTGCATTCAAACATTGTTGAGATAAATTTTGAGTAGCATCACCAGGAATCTTCGAAGTATTTATAGTTAGGAAATTTACCACTAATTAGTGCCTTGAACTATGCCTCCTCCTCGGGTCATTTCTTCTAATGTTCTACAAGTTTAGATGACCATTCTGCTTCAAAAGTTGCACCTTTTTCCACATGCCTACTCCAATGACTCTTAACCTCCTCTAGTACATGGAAAGGAGGATGAGGCTAACCCATATTCTGCGTAGTTTCATCAACCTCCTTTGCACACAAATAACTTACACGTACATTGTAATTGTTTTCCTTATTTGGTGACCCTAAAGTCAAAAGTAGTAGTGACCTTAATTAAAGTTGGTCTATCCTTCACAGATTTGGCATCCTCAATAGTAGAACGAATTTCATCACAACATGCATTACCATTCTTAACCAATATAGTATGTCATCCAAGGCCTTCAAAACAAGTCACAACATCTTTTGTGAATGTAATCTCAGTGTCACCATCTATGGAGATGTGGTTTTCATCATAGAAAGCAATCAACTTTCCAAGGCCCTAGTGTCTAGCAAGTGATAATGCCTTATTGGAAATACTCTCCATTTGGTAACCATCATCAACAATACAATATGTGTAATGATCAATAGTAGTGGAGTTTGACTTATTGTATCTAGCTGTTAGATGTTTCATCAAGTTCCAAACCAATTGCATTAACAATTCCTTAACCAAGTGCTCTAGTTGTGACTTCCACAAATAGAGTTTCAAAATTCTTAGGATGTCCTAGTGTTTTTGTCCTCCACTGATCTAGGTGGATATTGGTGGTCACCTATCTATTCCACCTTGACCCCCAACACCATCACTTTCATTTTTTCAGTTTCCTTAATTGTAGCACAATGTACTATTTTTCGCAGTTTTTCGGGTCCTAAACTGTCGAAGCCGTTTGGAGTCAATAAACAAAGTTTTTAGGAAAAACAAAGAGACTGTGAGATCTTTGAAACGAGGTATTATGATAATCAAAAGGATATTGTATGCCAAAGTTACGACCTAGGGAAGTTGAAGTACCAATTTACCCAAACGAAGCCCACAATTTTGGCGCTTCATCTCCTAAGGTTAGGTTTTGGATGTTTAGGGTTTTCCATTGTTTCTCAACAATAAATATGCCTTTAAGCCTCATTGTAACATAGTTTATAGGCATGTAGCCACCACATCACTTCTCAGAGATAAGCTACCATTGCCCGAGCTAGTTCATTTTTATTTTTGTATGTAAGCATATTTTAGTTCTTTGATATTAATGAAATGAAGTTTTTTTTGCTGCATCTCTATGTATATGGGTATTTTTGTATTTTTTCATGCTCCTGCATAAATCCAGGTCAGTGGTATTAGAGTAGTCTGATCTTTCTCTGTTTTTCTTTGCATGTCCCCAACGAGGTCAGGGTATAAGGAGTTAGGGCTTGATCTGGTTGAACCTTTGCAAGACCAGCCTAGCAAAACCCGACAGCCTCCCATGGAAGAAGAAAAGAAAGACGAGGGGGCAGGAGATCCTTCCAAAATGCTACTTGAGGAAGCCCTCGAGCAATAGAGGAATGCGATGATGGATAACTTTGCCCAGATCCTTTGACAACTACCCACAGGTGACACATCTTCATCCAACAACCAATTTGTAGGCGCCACTCGTTTTAATGTACAAGTCAACTTTTATATTCCCATATTTGAGGGCCAGATAGATGCAGACACCGTAGATATATGGTTAAATATATTGGAAGGGTATTTTTCAGTTCATGACTTTTCGAATTGGGAAAAAATTACTTTTGCAGTTCTCAAAGTCGCCCCACATGTCAAGGACTCATGGGAAACCTATTGTGAACAAAAGGATGAGAGGGAATTCTCAATTTTTTCATATGCACCCACTTCGAATTCTTTTGGAGATGCCATCAAGGAACAATATTACCCTGCCGAGAGATATGAAGATAAAGACATAAAGTGGACCACGCTACGATAGGGAAGGGACCAAGATGTGCCAGAGTTTACAAATGTTTTCCATACCCTTTGCACGAAGTTGGGTATCAAGGATTATGAGTGGCATTTGGTACTCAATTATCACAGTTGTCTACACAAGTACATCCAGGATGAGATGGAGTTCCTGGACATCTCCTCGCTTGGCATAGTGTACTGACACACTGTCAAGATTGAGCAGAAGTTTAAATAGAGAAAGCGAGACTTTGGATCCACAAATCCGAAGCAAGGAAAATGCGTCCCCAAACCATAGAGAAAAGGACAAAGCCAAGACAGGGCAACCTAGGACAATGCACCAAAGCCGCAAGAAAGGAACCACACCACGAAGATAAATAAGGACATGAGAAATTGGCATGAGTTCCATATGAGCCCCACTTAGAACACGAGTGAGTGTCGGGCCACGCAGTCACTTGGCCGAGCTTAAGGCTTCCGAATCAAACACATGTTCTGAATCTGAGTCGGAACTCGAAAAGGGGAATAACAAAGGGGAGAAGATCATTGATGTAGAGCCTAGTGCCATCGTGGCTAACACTAAGATCTAGAAGAATGAGTCTGAAGATCCAGAGGAGGGGGGATGCCTCTTCCACTCACAAATGTGGGTGAAGGGTTCTCCACTGTTGTTCATTGTTAATAGAGGGAGCCAAAAGAACCTCATTTCAGCAGAGGTCATGAAGCGGCTTGGCCTACCGACTACAACACATTCGGAGCTTCACACCATCAAGTGGCTTCACCAAGGACGAGATCTCTGCGTCAGCCCACAGTGTCACCTTCCCTACAACATCAAGCCCTTCACAGATGAGGTGCTGTGTGATGTTGCTCCTCTTGAATTTTGTGATGTATTATTAGGAAAACCATACTTGTGGAAGTGACATGTTGTATATGAGTCTAGACCTCACTTTGTGATTATTACTTTGGGCTATAAGTTGTATAGGATACCAGAGGTAGCCTCGCTTATTGCCATCTCTTTGATCATTGCAAAGCAATGCAATAAGATCATTTCCCAGACCAGGAAATTTGTTTTACTTATGATTCGCTCTCAGGGCAAGAAAAAGATTATGGCCATGACTTCCAGATAGGTCTTCTCTGCATAGTAGCAGCAAATGAACAAGGTCATGGAAGATTATAGGGACATTTTTGCCTCACCTATAGGGGTACCTCTGCACTGTCAGGTCAAGGACTCCATCGATTTGATGCCAGGCATGCCACTACCCAATGGATTGATCTATCAATGCTATGTTTTGGAGAATGATGAGATTAAGAGGTACATTCAAGAGCTGTTGCAAAAAGGGCACATCAAGCCAATCTCATCACCCTGTGGGAGCCCGATTGTATTGGTACAAAAGAAGGACAAAACTTGGAGACTTTATATTGACTATCGGGTGCTGAACAAGATCATTGTTCGGAAAAAGTACCCAATCCCATGGATTGATGACCTTCTAGATCAGCTCAAGGGGGTAAAACATTTAAGCAATATTGACTTGAAGTTCATTATCACCAGGTGCCTATCGAACCCTCCGATGTGTGGAAGTCTGCCTTCAAATTCGAGGGCCTTTTCGAATGGTTGGTCATGCCTTTCGGGTTGATGAAAGCCCCCACAAACTTCATGAAATTGATGGAAAACATATTGTGACCCTTCACCAATGCATTCTTGGTGGTGTATTTGGATGACATATTGATCTTCAACAAGAGTTGGGAAGAGCACCTCCACCATATTCAATAGGTCCTTCAAACCTTGTGACAACACAAGTTGTGTGCCAATTTGGAGAAATGTACTTTTGGCATGACCCAGGTTCAATATCTGGGGTACATCATTGACGAGAGGGTGTGCATGTGGACCCAACCAAGATACACGTTATTTAGGATTGGTCATCCCCAACCACTCTAACAGAGCTCGGCAACTTTCTGGGCTTGCCAATTTCTATCGCAGGTTCGTGTTGGGGTTCTCTCATATCACTTGGCCTTTAGGTTAAGTCACCAAGGGCGGAGCGAAAGAAAAGTTATTTTGGTCTGAATCCCAAGAGAAGGAATTTTCCAAGTTAAAGCATTGCCTCTACTATGCACTAGTACTCACATTACCAGACATGCAACAACCATTTGAGATCGAGATAGATGCCTCTAACTATGCTATCGGTGTGATTCTTACTAAGTAGGGGCATCCAATGGCATATCACAATGAAACAATTTTAGACACAGTCTAAAAGTATCCCATCTATGACAAAGAGATGTATTCCAATGTGTAGGTATGCTGACAATGGAAGCATTACATCATGGGGAAGGAAACAGTCATCCACATAGATCACTGACCCTTGTAGTTCATATAGACACAAGGGAAGTTGCAGAATGATCTCCATCAGAAATGGTCCACATACCTACAATAGTTCACTTTGAACATGAAGTACAAGAAGGGAAGCACCAATAATGTTGCATACTACCTCATCCAACCATTAGTCATGGCGCTGACCACTGTGCTCCATTCTTGTGGGCACAAGACTACAGGGTGGCTACATCTTTACAAGAGCGATCCAAAATTGGACAATACATACTAGACACTCCTGGAGGGTAAGAAAGTTCCAAATTTTCACCTCCAGGATGCACTGTTATGCGACCTGGTACACATATGTGTTCCTTCAAGTGATCATGCCAAGATGATTTGGGAGGAACACTACAGTAGGGTCGCTGAACATTTCGGGGTAGAGAAAATAGTGGCAGCACTGCAAAAGTATTTTTAATGGCTGAACCTTCGACAGGATGTTGGGAAGTACATCAGATCCTGCACTGCCTATGCCATTGCCAAACTGACCATCAAGAAGCAAGGCTTATATACTCCTCTACCTATTGCTAGTCGACCTTGAGAATCCATCTCCATGGATTACATGTTGGGCCTTACTTCTACTAAGCATGGCAAGAAGAGTATCATGACAGAAGCCTCTGCTAAGCTCTTCTTTGAATGAGTGCAGGTACATTTTGGGATCCCATAATGCATTATCTCAAATCGGGACAACATGTTCCTAATTACATTTTGGTCAAGTATCTGGTTGATGTTGGATACCAAGCTCACTAAGTCCATGACTTTCCACCCCCAAATTGATGGCCAAACAGAGATCGCCAACAAGATGATCGTACACATTCTACGTATATACAACTCGAAGCATCCACACACATGGGATGAAAGCCTCCCCTATGTCCAGCACAACTACAACAGAGCTCTCCATAACTCAACTTCCCATAGCCCCTTTCAGGTGGGATTGGGATTCCAACCACTATGTCCCATTGATGTGGCCATACCATTTGCAGCTACTCAGGAAGATTCAGCTCATGTCTAGTCTGAAGTTGACACGACTAACAACTTCATTGAGCACATTCAGCACATCTTCCAGAAGGTCCATGACATATTTTCCAGAGCCAATGCTAAGTATAAGAAGCGTCATGACCAACATCAAGTGTACACAAGTTCCAGGTGGGCAAGAAAGTTTGGTTACATTTGCAGAAGGAGCATCTCGCTGGGCTCCACCGCAAACTTCACCTACTCCGATATGGGCCTCACACCATCACTGAGGTTGTAGGGGACAATGATTTCAAGATCAACATCCCACCATTCCTTGGCCTACACTGAGTGTTCAATGTGGACCACCTTCAACCATACTTTCCACCATTACTGGACACATTAGACATTGCAAGAAAACTAACACCATCAAAGTTAAACCCAGACTGCATGGAACAGGCCACAACCGATCGGATCATGGACACACAGAACAAGAACACTCACCAGCAAAAGATCCAACAATATTGGGTTGTGAAAGCTAGCCAACTCCTGCACCAAGGCAAGTGGCTCATCAGGGACCAAGTTCACCAGAAGTTTCCCCATCTCATGGAGGCACTCAATGCAATGGGGACAATTTCTTCCTAAAGGGAGGACTGATCCAGGTGGTTATTGGTGGTCATCCGCCTATTCCACTTGGACCCCCAACAACGGTCTATTTCAGTTTTTTAGTTTCCTTAATTGTAGCACAATTTACTATTTTTGGTAGTTTTTTGGGTCCTAAACTTTCAAAGCCGTTTTGAGGCCCTAAACAACGATTTTAGGGAAAACAGAGAGATTGAAAAAGTCCCAAACTAGCTTGCTAGGTTTTTTGGCCTTCTCTTTGAGATCTTTGAAACGAGGTATTATGATAACCAAACAAATATCATATGCCAAAGTTACGACCCTGGGAAGTTGATGTACCAATTTACCCAAACAGGGCCCACATTTTTGGCACTTCATCTCCCAGGGTTAGATTTTTAGATGTTTAGGGTTCTCCATTGTTTCTCAATAATAAATAGGCCTTTGAGCCTCATTGTAACACAGTTCAGAGGCATGTAGCTACCACATCTCTTCTCAGAGATTAGCTACCATCGCCTAAGCTAGTTCATTTTACTTTTGTATGTAAGCATATTTCCGTTCTTTGATATTAATAAAATGAAGTTTTATTTCTAAGGCATCTCTGTGTATATGGGTATTTCTATATTTTTTGTGTTCCTACATAAGTCTGGATCACCCACTAATGAAATTTCCTTAAATTTTCTTCCTTCACACTTTTGAATCTCGCTAAATACAAGAGAGCATACTGCAACCTGCGCCCATTTCCAACGCTCAATACAAATTAATCCCAGTTAAACCAATAAGGATTCTTTGGATTGTACCTAGTGACCTTATCAAACAATATATGACCCATTGGGGCACAACCCATAAGCAACCAAGGGTGCCCATAATTGGCCTTCTCGGCAACATCGATGACCAGAAAACGGATAATGTTGATTGATTTCTCCACCATACCATTGTTTGTGGCTTCCAAGGTCTCAACTACAATGACCTTGATGACCTTAAGGGTTGACGATCTCAAGTGCATATGGGACAAGCTTCTAGAAGAGAAGGAAACATTACCATGTGACTGAAGCTTCAATCCTGTGAATTTACTAAAGTCAAAGCTCACTTGTAAGATAGAGGAGCTTAGGTGCTGAGATTGTATGGCATTATTCAATGAGTGGTAGTGATAGAGCCCACAGATGCTTGCGAGACTGTGAAGGAAGAGACCATCTTGCATAATAATTCTTGCCACAACCGTGATATCCTTGGTAGTTTGGTTAACTTGTGGGTTGGTTGCATGGTCTCTAGCGGTGATGATGAGCCTCTTTCCCCAACACAAATTAGTATGGTGTGGCTATGAGTGAGGGCATAACAAAATTAATATTTTTCTTTATCTTTATCTTTATGGTTTCAGTGACAACGACCACTAGCTCTGCTTCCATGGTGGGAAGACAATGAAGACTACCCTGTAAGGGGCTTGGGCTTCCTAAACCTCACTTTTCCTCTTGAACATATGACTTTGGGAGGAGAAATGTCGCACCCCACCATGCCCCATCTCACAAAATATGTGATAACCAAGATCCACACCCACAAGGTGATACGAGTGACACAAACAACCTACTTTGATACCACTGATCCGAATTGTGAGAGGAAAGAGACTAAATATCACCACACATAAATTAAAATACAAGGCAAAAGATAAACACCCAACTGATTATTAATGTAACAAGAAAACAATTTACATTTACAATGTGTAATCCTCCTTTCTCTTAACAAATTTGATGCCCATTATATATAGTATTTATGATGCCTCGAGTTACATCATTCAATGCCATGGTAGGATACCAAGGGGTAAATACCATGGGTGGATACCAATTTCCATTTCGATTGCCTATAATATTAGATTTTCAAACTTGTATTTGTTTATTTGTTAAACAAACACATAAACCTTTCCAAAAAAGAGCAAATCCAACAATCCAATTTTAAATTGAATAGATCCCTTTCGAGTGAGATCACACCTATCTATGAATTATTTGTTCTAGCTCTAGATGCCCTACAAAAGCGGAGTTATCATATCTACCAATATATGAATGTGCCCTAGTTTTTGCGATACAATGATAATGTTATATATATTCTCAATTTAGTGCTTGATTATTGAATAGACTAGGAATTGAACGTTAGTACTTGTCATTAAATTCACTATAGTTTAAAAGTAACTTGCACTTATCTATACACTTATTAAAAACTTACTACCTAAGATTTTACCTTTCTATTTCAAAGATTGAATGTTCATTTTCAAAAATGCTAGGACTAGCTACTATGTATCTTTTTAGTGTATGTTTGCATTGCACAAGGATTCTTAATAATCGATTCACATTGATTTGCATGTTTTTCAAGTATAATGACCTTCTCTTCATCCCATATAATGTAGATTTTTTTTCCATTCTTTAAAGTTAGACTTAGGGATATGCTTTTATTTTTGCTACACGGAAACACAATGACCTTTGAGATGATATTACTAGGCTTTGGCCATTTGGCTTACTAATGATTCAAGCATTTCAAAATTTCCTTTTTTATATTTCAAGAAGGATTGAAATATTTCACTTTTTCGTATATATATTCAATGCATTGATTTTGCATAATCAATGCATTTGTTAAACTAAAATGCAATGACAGGAAATTGGTGGCGATGTTTCCTTTGCTAGACATTTAAAGGTGGTAGTAGTGGATAAAACTTGTAAATATTGATTTCTTGGCTAATGGATTTATTTTTTGTGATTATGCCATCTCTTACTACCTCATGCCACTTCTATATTTTCTAGCAACCCCCCATGGTGGCCCTCACTTTCTTTTTCAAAGCTCTTAACTCTTTTACAACAACTGCTGCAAATGAAATATAAGAAGGAGCTTACATAGCAAGAAAAATAGTTCAATATGATTAGTTAGGGGGATTTTCACAAGGGCTAAAGTGGATTAGAAAGAAAGGGTAACAAAGAAGAGACTCTTATTAGATATGTCAGAACTATTACTATACCTATAGTTGAAACTATAGAACATGTAGTGGAGTCCATAGGATTATCCATTGAATGAGTTAGTGTTGTTGATGCTTTTGCACTAGTTCTTGGTTATATCTTGATTAGACATAGTAATAGATATTGGCCTATACAATTAACTTTGCTCGATTATCTTAAAATACTACTTCAATAACATGACCAACTACTCATGCTTGGTAAACTAGGATGGGTAAGTAGTTAGAATTGACGAAATCTAACAATGGCATATGTTTATTCTCACAATGATTGTTGGTAGATGGTTTCCCAAACTTAACACCATGATTACATGAATGTCCCTCTATTTGCAATTTCTTAGAGATGAAAGCAAAGAATTCTTACTTGTATGCCCATCACAAAACATGTTTTGAAATTACCTTACTAAAATTACTACCTTCACATGACAACAATTTCAACACCCTCCACTTAATTCACCCTATGAGGGGACAAGGCACAAATTATTCTCTTATTTATTTCCACATATTGACATGTATTCATAATAAACAAATGTCAGATACAAAGAAGAATGACAAGGAAGAATAATTAGCAATGATGATGTCACCATTTGGCATACATGTTTTCCATATTTGACCTGATATATTACCTATGGTTATTTTAACAGGAAAAGTTATAAACTTTTTCTATAAATTTTATGAGGTAATGTATACTTTCATGAGTGCAAGACAATGAGAAGATTATGTTTAAATTTGATGGGATCAAAGTGTGGTGGATTTTCCACAATATATTTCTCAAATGGGATATCATAAACTCCATCACCAATGAGAATGTTGCTATGAGATAGAACCATTAATAAACAAAATCGTGAAATCTCTAGGTCTATCATTCTCTAAACCATATAAGTCTAGATGGGAATTCAAGGGAAATGAGACCTAAATCTTGGACTGTTTCAGAAACTTTATGTTCATAAATTTGGAACACTTTTTCTTTGCAAATGACCATTGACATTAAAAGGCATCATCTGTGCATGTTTTTCTGCGATAATGGAAACTCTTATTTTTTGTGTTTCTTGAACTCGTTGATTCCTCCAACTTCTCTATGAGCTCTAGAATAAATGGGTATCATAGAGCTATAATTCCATTGTGTACTCTTATTCTATTGTTATGATTTATGTGTGATGATATTATAAAATCTATTATGAACCATGCACCTTAAAAATGATAGGAAACCAATAATTGCAATCATCTTTGAGGGGGAAACCTCCTTTCACAATGAATACAATGTAAAAGACAAGATTTGATGATCCTAAGACTAGACATCCTTCATATATATATATATATAT
>APFE031008124.1:146292-195625 GCA_000404065.3 Pinus taeda | reverse complement strand
AATAATTTAAATAAATAAATGAATTGTTTTCTTATTAGGTATTAAAAAATAGTATTATTAGAAAATGAGGTGTAAAAAAAAATAAAAAAATGAAGTTTTATTTCTAAGGCATCTCTGTGTATATGGGTATTTCTATATTTTTTGTGTTCCTACATAAGTCTGTATCACCCACTAATGAAATTTCCTTAAATTTTCTTCCTTCACACTTTCGAATCTCGCTAGATACAAGAGAGCATACTGCAACCTGCGCCCATGTCCAACGCTCAGTACAAATTAATACTAGTTACACCAATAAGGATTCTTTGGATTGTACCTAGTGACCTTATCAAACAATATATGACCCATTGGGGCACAACCCATAGGCAACCAAGGGTGCCCATAATTGGCCTTCTCGGCAACATCGATGACCAGAAAACGGATAATGTTGATTGATTTCTCCACCATACCATTATTTGTGGCTTCCAAGGTCTCAACTACAATGACCTTGATGACCTTAAGGGTTGACGATCTCAAGTGCATATGGGACAAGCTTCTAGAAGAGAAGGAAACATTACCATGTGACTAAAGCTTCAATCCTGTGAATTTACTAAAGTCAAATCTCACTTGTAAGATAGAGGAGCTTAGGTGTTGAGATTGTATGGCATTATTCAATGAGTGGTAGTGATAGAGCCCGCAGATGCTTGCGAGACTGTGAAGGAAGAGACCATCTTGCATAAAAATTCTTGCCGCAACCGTGATATCCTTGGTAGTTTGGTTAACTTGTGGGTTGGTTGCATGGTCTCTAGCGGTGATGATGAGCCCCCTTCCCCAACACAAATTAGTATGGTGTGGCTATGGGTGAGGGCATAAAAAAATTAATATTTTTCTTTTTCTTTATGGTTTCAATGACAACGACCACTAGCTTTGCTTCCATGGTGGGGAGACAATGAAGACTACCCTGTAAGGGGCTTGGGCTTCCTAAACCTCACTTTTCCTCTTGAACATATGACTTTGGGAGGAGAAGTGTCGCACCCCACCATGCCCCATCTCACAAAATATGTGATAACCAAGATCCACACCCACAAGGTGATACGAGTGACACGAACAACCTACTTTGATACCACTGATCCGAATTGTGAGAGGAAAGAGGCTAAATATCACCACACAAAAATTAAAATACAAGGCAAAAGATAAACACCCAACTGATTATTAATGTAACAAGAAAACAATTTACATTTATAATGTGTAATCCTCCTTTCTCTTAACAAATTTGATGCCCATTATATATAGTATTTCTGATGCCTCGAGTTACATCATTCAATGCCATGGCAGGATACCAAGGGGTAAATACCATGGGTGGATACCAATTTCCATTTTGATCGCCTATAATATTAGATTTTCAAACTTGTATTTGTTTATTTGTTAAACAAACACATAAACCTTTCCAAAAAAGAGCAAATCCAACAATCCAATTTTAAATTGAATAGATCCCTTTCGAGTGAGATCACACCTATCTATGAATTATTTGTTCTAGCTCTAGATGCTCTACAAAAGCGGAGTTATCATATCTACCAATATATGAATGTGCCCCAGTTTTTGCGATACAATGATAATGTTATATATATTCTCAATTTAGTGCTTCATTATTGAATAGACTAGGAATTAAACGTTAGTACTTGTCATTAAATTCACTATAGTTTAAAAGTAACTTGCACTTATCTATACACTTATTAAAAACTTACTACCTAAGATTTTACCTTTCTATTTCAAAGATTGAATGTTCATTTTCCCAAATGCCAGGACTAGCTACTATGTATCTTTTTAGTGTATGTCTGCATTTCACAAGGATTCTTAATAATCGATTCACATTGATTTTCATGTTTTTCAAGAATAATGACCTTCTCTTCATCCCATATAATGTAGATTTTTTTCCATTCTTTAAAGTTAGACTTACGGATATGCTTTTATTTTTGCTACACGGAAACACAATGACCTTTGAGATGATATTACTAGGCTTTGACCATTTGGCTTACTAATGATTCAAGCATTTCAAAATTTCCTTTTTTATATTTCAAGAAGGATTGAAATATTTCACTTTTTTGTATATATATTCAATGCATTGATTTTGCATAATCAATGCATTTGTTAAACTAAAATGCAATGATAGGAAATTGGTGGTGATGTTTCCTTTGCTAGACATTTAAAGGTGGTAGTAGTGGAGACACCTTGTAAATATTGATTTCTTGGCTACATGGGTTTATTTTTTGTGATTATGCCATCTCTTACTACCTCATGCCACTTCTATATTTTATAGCTACCCTCCATGGTGGCCCTCACTTTCTTTTTCAAAGCTCTTAACTCTTTTACAACAGCTGCTGCAAATGAAATATAAGAAGGAGCTTACATAGCAAGAAAAATAGTTCAATATGATTAGGTAGGGGGACTTTCAAAAGGGCTAAAGTGGATTAGAGAGAAAGGGTAACAAAGAAGAGACTCTTATTAGTTATGTCGGAACTATTACTATACCTATAGTTGAAACTATAGAACATGTAGTGGAGTCTATAGGATTATCCATTGAATGAGTTAGTGTTGTTGATGCTTTTGCACTAGTTCTTGGTTATATCTTGATTAGACATAGTAATAGATATTGGCCTATACAATTAACTTTTCTCGATTATCTTAAAATACCGCTTCAATAACATGAACAACTACTCATGCTTGGTAAACTAGGATGGTTAAGTAGTTAGAATTGACAAAATCTAACAATGGCATATGTTCATTCTCACAATGATTATTGGCAGATGGTTTCCCAAACTTAACACCATGATTACATGAATGTCCCTCTATTTGCAATTTCTTAGAGATGAAAGCAAAGAATTCTTACTTGTATGCCCATCACAAAACATGTTTTGAAATTACCTTACTAAAATTACTACCTTCAGATAACAACAATTTCAACACCCTCCACTTAATCCACCCTATGAGGGGACAAGGCACAATTTATTCTATTATATATTTCCACATATTGACATGTATTCATAATAAACAAATGTCAGATGTGAAGAAGAATGACTTATTAAGGAAGAATAATTAGCAATGATGATGTCACCATTTGGCATACATGTTTTCCATATTTGACCTGATATGTTACCTATGGTTATTTTAACAGGAAAAGCTATAAACTTTTTCTATAAATTTTATGAGGTAATGTATACTTTCATGAGTGCAAGACAATGAGAAGATTATGTTTAAATTTGATGGGATCAAAGTGTGGTGGATTTTCCACAATATATTTCTCAAATGGGATATCATAAACTCCATCACCAATGAGAATGTTGCTATGAGATAGAACCATTAATAAACAAAATCGTGAAATCTCTAGGTCTATCATTCTATAAACCATATAAGTCTAGATGGGAATTCAAGGGAAACGAGACCTAAATCTTGGACTGTTTCAGAAACTTTATGTTCATAAATTTGGAACACTTTTTCTTTGCAAATGACCATTGACATTAAAAGGCATCATCTGTGCATGTTTTTCTGCGATAATGGAGACTCTTATTTTTTGTGTTTTTTGAACTCGTTGATTCCTCCAAATTCTCTATGAGCTCTAGAATAAATGGGTATCATAGAGCTATAATTCCATCATGTACTCTTATTCTATTGTTATGATTTATGTGTGATGATATTATAAAATCTATTATGAACCATGCACCTAAAAAATGATAGGAAACCAATAATTGCAATCATCTTTGAGGGGGAAACCTCCTTTCACAATGAATACAATGTAAAAGACAAGATTTGATGATCCTAAGACTAGACATCCTTTATCTATCTATCTATCTATCGATATATATATATATATGACAAAGGGTACAGTTATAATAAAATGGCACCATGAAAGGTTCTATCCTACATAACAATATAGCAACAAAAATGTAATCACTCAATATCTAGGGCTTAATGAGGGTTTTTAGGGTTGACATGAGGCTTATATATGGATTAACATGCCCCTTCACTTCAAACAAGTGTTTTCCTTAGCACTTGACTAAATATTAGTGATTCTACATGAATAAATCATCTTCCCATGTCACCTCTTCCACTAGTAGGTTCTTATGTTTGATGAGGTACTCCACAATTGCTAGATTACTCAACTACTTAATCCTTGTTTCAAGGATTTTTTTTGCTTCTAGTATGATTTTCCCTTCTTTTCTTATCTTCGGTACACTTCTAGGCTACAAATGAATAACATAATCATGATCTTGAGAAAATGAAAGACCCTTAGGCTTTACTCCAAATACCTTGTTATGATTGTTGATAACTTTATGAAGGTCCAGTGATGTAGATTATATTTACATTTGAATATTTAGTAAACACAATTATGCAATTTCACCTTGGTGCCGCTTTTTGAGTATTTTTGTCATTCCATTAGATCTTATCACTTTAGAGGGTCCTCCTTGGATACCTCTACACTCAATCTAAGGTAAATCTTGTGAAGTGATATTGAAAAATAAAGGTCAATGCTCCCAATGATTGTAATGATTAAACCCGTAATACAACATCAACACCACCCATTTGTATTGCAATCATGGGACTATCTAGTAAATACTTTTTATTGAGCTTAATACTATGGCAATCCCCTAAAAATTTTGTTATCCTCCATCTGCAATCATCACTTGAAACTCTAGTGTTGGATATATGAAACAATTGAAATTTTTTTCTTATTTATAACTGATGAAGTTATGGGTACTTTTAGATTCAATCAACACTATTACCTTTTTCTTTTTGATATCTTCTTCTATATTGAGGGTTTGTGGAGTATTTATGTTAGCCAATGCATGATAAAATTTTGTTGGAGAAGTATCTTCTAGCTCTAAATCTTGTGACAATTCCAATTCTCGATATTATTCCACTTCAGATTTTATGTAGAATAATTTCTTCTCACCACATTTATGCCCCTGATTGTACCTTCTGTCACAATTCAAATGTAACCCTTTTTGTCTTTGTCCATCCATTTGTTGAGATGTCAACCTTGTTAGTTTAGTGAGGTTAGGAGAGGGAGCATGATTTTTTCTATAGTTGTTGGTGACCAATTTTATAGTAGCCTAACTTGTTCTTTCAACTTTCCTCACTATACTAAAAGCATGCTCTAGGGATTTCGGTTCAAAGAGACACACCTCATGTTGAATTCCTTCCTTTAAAATTCCCATAAAGAAGTCTAACAAATTATTCTTGGAAATGTTCTTTACCCTAAGAATCAAATTTTGGAATTCTTGAATGTGCTCTGTAATTGGAACCTTTTGTCGAAGATTGACCATTGACTAAAGAAGATATTGCTCATAATTATCCCCATAATTTGTTATCATTTCCTTTGTAAATGTGGACCAAGATATACCAAAATAATTTTTTCCTTTCACAAAGCCATTGATAACATACATGTTGGCCTTTTTCTAAAAACATGGATGCAATATTTATTGTTTGTAAGGATGCCATTTGGTATAGATCAAAGTATTGGTCCATTTGGAATATCCATGTTATAGGATCATTACCATCAAACTTCTTTCCATCGATCTTCAGAATGTAGTAGTTCCTTAGAGATGACTTGAAGCCTTGATGATGTGGATCTTGTATTGAAAATTCATGATTATGGTTCTATGATTCAATATCCATTCTCTCCAATTGTGATAAAATGCTCCTTGTATATAATTGACTCTCACACCATGAATCACCTTATGTTCATAACTTCCTTGGATCTCCATATCATTTTGTGGGAGATCCTTAATAGAATGGTTTGTAATTATTCTATTGATTTATTTTTTTATTTCTTCCTTATTTTCTTTCATCTTCTTTTCCATGTCATCCATCATTTCTTCCTTATTTTTATTCATCCTCTATTCCATTTCATCCATCATTTCTCTTTTAATGTTTTCTTGATAACATGATAAATCCACCTTTTTCAACATGCAACCATTCATTTCTTAACATTCTTCCCTAATTGGGTGAATGTAAATTCTAAGTCTTCACTTTCTTCATAACTCCTAGATTATCCTTCATTAGGTTTAATTGGTGTAGTAGATTTTGGATCTTTCTTTGGATCCATGTGAAAAAATAGTAATAGTTCTCCTCTTTACTACAATTTCTAGTCACCAAAAAATGGATCTTCTAATCAAAATTTATGATACTTGTAAGTTATGTACCTTTAAAACTTTAATTTGGAGAATATATGAATGAATGAACCTTTTTTTGATATATTTCCAATATTTGAGCCCTCCTGAATATGAAACTTTGGTTTGTAATACTGTGATATATCTTCTCTACAATTCCATAATTCTTACCAGAATTTGATGTGCTTAGTAAAAATTATTGTAACTTTCCTAAAACTTGTTGATTTCTAGAATTTTCTAAACATAAAAGTTATATAGTATGTCACATGTCCAATTCTTCAGACATAATTATAAAATTTTACTTAAGGTATTTATATATGTCTCCTAAGATCTATGAAAATTTCACTCTCTAAAAAGTCCCAAGATTTTTTTTATAAGAAAAATACCATGTTGACATGTTTCAAAATGATTTTAGGACCATTCAAAAAAATTCACTTCTATAGGGTATATCTCCAAAAATATAGTGAAAAAAAGGTCTATAATTTTTAACACAAGTACCTATATATATATCTCCTTCATCTCTTCAACATTTCACGATATGAAACATCAATGCAAATAAGTTATATTGAAAAATGACAAACTAGCTTGTTTGAAATTGATTTCAGGAGCAATCAAGAATCCTAACTTCCTCAAAACATATCTCCAAAAGTATAGTGAAACAATGTTTGCAATTTTTATCACATGTACCTAGTGATGTCACCTCTTCCCCCTAAAGATGTCAAACTTACTCATTTGAAACTGATTTCAAGAGGATTCAAGAACCCTAACTTCCTCAAAGCATATTTCCAAAAATATAGTAAACCAGGTTATGAAATTTTATCTAGATGTCTCCTAAGATCTTTCCTCAATATGCTCCAAATTTCACCATTTGAAGAATATATATATATATATATATATATATATAGCGAAAAATGCTAAGATGATTCGTCTGAAGCAACAAAACCCTACGATGATAAGCTTTGATACTAGATTTTATGAAACTTGCACCTTAAAAATGATAAAAAAAAAACTAATAATTATAGCCCTCTTTGAAGGGGGGACCTCATTTTATAATGAATATAATGCACAAGACAAGATTTGCAGACCTTATAACTATGTCTCCTTAATATATATAGCAGACAAAAGGGTGCAATTATTATAAAATGGAACCATGAAAGGTTCTAGCCTACATAAAAATATAAAAATAGAAATATAATCACTCAATATATAAGGCTTGATAAGGGGTTTTATGGTTCACATGGGGCTTATATAGGACTTAACAAAATCAAGAATTTTTTTAAAGATGAGTTTAGAGGTTCTAAGCACTCTCGCCATCCGAGCTATTAGAATCTCTGATGAAGAGAGCTTGGAAAAGGAGAAGGCTCATCTCCTAGATGTATTTGTGAAAAATGGTTACAAGAGACACCTGGGTCAAAAGGCCTTCCTCATGGCTAGGAAGGAACTGTCAATCCGTAGGGATTCCAGTGATCGTGCCATGGGGGTTAACCTTCCTTATATCCAAGGGACCATGGATAAGATTGCGAGGATTCTGAGAAAGTTTGATGTACCCGCAACTTTTAGACCTCTTAATACTATCCGGAGCTCCCTCAGGTCTGTGAAAGATCCTATTGACCCTAAAGACATGAAGGGCGTCTATGTCATTCCGTGTTCTTGTGGGATTCCTTATATTGGTGAGACAGGTCACTCTATCAATCAGAGGATTAGCGAGCATTCGACTGACTTGAGGCATGGTAGGACCAAATCCTCAGCCCTGGCTGAACATGCTGAGAAGGCGATGCATCATGTGTGTATCGAAGAGGCTCAAGTCATTGCTAAAGTTGCTCAGTTTCACCATCGTAAGTTTAGAGAGGCCCTGGAGATTGAAAAAAGGCCGAAAAATCTTAATAGGGATGATGGCTGGAAGATCAGCAGCTGTTGGGTCCCAGCCCTGTCCTCCTAGCCTCCGCGGTCCCTTCTTGGTAAGGTCTCAGTGTTTCTTGTTTCCTTCCCTTAGGGGTTGTTTCCCCTAGTTTGTTAAAATATTTTCCTGTTTCTCCCTTGTTCTGATTTGTTTCCCCCTTTTAATTATCGCCCTAATGGTATAATTTTAATAACTAAAGTATAAAGTAACGAGTCAATATTATTTGTCATTTTTTCATTTTAGTTATTATTATTATTATTATTATTATTATTTTAATAAGTAATATTAAACTAACCTTAATCAATAGTAGCGGAAAAAAAAAGTATCATAATAATAAGCTAATAAATAATATAGAACATAAATAGAATAGAAATTATAAAAATATATATAGTTTTATTTATATTAGATTTATCTAATAATACATATGTATAGCATGTTAAATAATATTGTATTCATGTATGTTTTATTAATAGATTTATTATTTAATAAATACTATTAGATGTTAAGTATTTGGAATATATATATATATATTATAGTATATATATAGGTATATATAATATAGTATATTATTTTGGTTCCAATTAGATATTTGTAACGATTAATAAATGCGTTTAGTTTGACTAGACTAACCATGGATGGTCTAACCTTATCTATATTTTTAACGCTAGTATTAAAAAATAAAAAATTAAACTATTTTATCTAATAAATATATAATATTCTTAATCGAACGACAAGGACATAAAATATGGTAATATTGAAAGATTACGGTAATAGAAAAGAGTTTAATATATATAATATATATATAATACATATATAATGAATGAATAATTTAAATAAATAAATGAATTGTTTTCTTATTAGGTATTAAAAAATAGTATTATTAGAAAATGAGGTGTAAAAAAAAATAAAAAAATGAAGTTTTATTTCTAAGGCATCTCTGTGTATATGGGTATTTCTATATTTTTTGTGTTCCTACATAAGTCTGTATCACCCACTAATGAAATTTCCTTAAATTTTCTTCCTTCACACTTTCGAATCTCGCTAGATACAAGAGAGCATACTGCAACCTGCGCCCATGTCCAACGCTCAGTACAAATTAATACTAGTTACACCAATAAGGATTCTTTGGATTGTACCTAGTGACCTTATCAAACAATATATGACCCATTGGGGCACAACCCATAGGCAACCAAGGGTGCCCATAATTGGCCTTCTCGGCAACATCGATGACCAGGAAACGGATAATGTTGATTGATTTCTCCACCATACCATTATTTGTGGCTTCCAAGGTCTCAACTACAATGACCTTGATGACCTTAAGGGTTGAAGATCTCAAGTGCATATGGGACAAGCTTCTAGAAGAGAAGGAAACATTACCATGTGACTGAAGCTTCAATCCTGTGAATTTACTAAAGTCAAATCTCACTTGTAAGATAGAGGAGCTTAGGTGTTGAGATTGTATGGCATTATTCAATGAGTGGTAGTGATAGAGCCCGCAGATGCTTGCGAGACTGTGAAGGAAGAGACCATCTTGCATAAAAATTCTTGCCGCAACCGTGATATCCTTGGTAGTTTGGTTAACTTGTGGGTTGGTTGCATGGTCTCTAGCGGTGATGATGAGCCCCCTTCCCCAACACAAATTAGTATGGTGTGGCTATGGGTGAGGGCATAAAAAAATTAATATTTTTCTTTTTCTTTATGGTTTCAATGACAACGACCACTAGCTTTGCTTCCATGGTGGGGAGACAATGAAGACTACCCTGTAAGGGGCTTGGGCTTCCTAAACCTCACTTTTCCTCTTGAACATATGACTTTGGGAGGAGAAGTGTCGCACCCCACCATGCCCCATCTCACAAAATATGTGATAACCAAGATCCACACCCACAAGGTGATACGAGTGACACGAACAACCTACTTTGATACCACTGATCCGAATTGTGAGAGGAAAGAGGCTAAATATCACCACACAAAAATTAAAATACAAGGCAAAAGATAAACACCCAACTGATTATTAATGTAACAAGAAAACAATTTACATTTCTAATGTGTAATCCTCCTTTCTCTTAACAAATTTGATGCCCATTATATATAGTATTTCTGATGCCTCGAGTTACATCATTCAATGCCATGGCAGGATACCAAGGGGTAAATACCATGGGTGGATACCAATTTCCATTTTGATCGCCTATAATATTAGATTTTCAAACTTGTATTTGTTTATTTGTTAAACAAACACCTAAACCTTTCCAAAAAAGAGCAAATCCAACAATCCAATTTTAAATTGAATAGATCCCTTTCGAGTGAGATCACACCTATCTATGAATTATTTGTTCTAGCTCTAGATGCTCTACAAAAGCGGAGTTATCATATCTACCAATATATGAATGTGCCCCAGTTTTTGCGATACAATGATAATGTTATATATATTCTCAATTTAGTGCTTCATTATTGAATAGACTAGGAATTAAACGTTAGTACTTGTCATTAAATTCACTATAGTTTAAAAGTAACTTGCACTTATCTATACACTTATTAAAAACTTACTACCTAAGATTTTACCTTTCTATTTCAAAGATTGAATGTTCATTTTCCCAAATGCCAGGACTAGCTACTATGTATCTTTTTAGTGTATGTCTGCATTGCACAAGGATTCTTAATAATCGATTCACATTGATTTGCATGTTTTTCAAGAATAATGACCTTCTCTTCATCCCATATAATGTAGATTTTTTTCCATTCTTTAAAGTTAGACTTACGGATATGCTTTTATTTTTGCTACACGGAAACACAATGACCTTTGAGATGATATTACTAGGCTTTGGCCATTTGGCTTACTAATGATTCAAGCATTTCAAAATTTCCTTTTTTATATTTCAAGAAGGATTGAAATATTTCACTTTTTTGTATATATATTCAATGCATTGATTTTGCATAATCAATGCATTTGTTAAACTAAAATGCAATGACAGGAAATTGGTGGTGATGTTTCCTTTGCTAGACATTTAAAGGTGGTAGTAGTGGAGACACCTTGTAAATATTGATTTCTTGGCTACATGGGTTTATTTTTTGTGATTATGCCATCTCTTACTACCTCATGCCACTTCTATATTTTCTAGCTACCCTCCATGGTGGCCCTCACTTTCTTTTTCAAAGCTCTTAACTCTTTTACAACAGCTGCTGCAAATGAAATATAAGAAGGAGCTTACATAGCAAGAAAAACAGTTCAATATTATTAGGTAGGGGGACATTCAAAAGGGCTAAAGTGGATTAGAGAGAAAGGGTAACAAAGAAGAGACTCTTATTAGTTATGTCGGAACTATTACTATACCTATAGTTGAAACTATAGAACATGTAGTGGAGTCTATAGGATTATCCATTGAATGAGTTAGTGTTGTTGATGCTTTTGCACTAGTTCTTGGTTATATCTTGATTAGACAAAGTAATAGGTATTGGCCTATACAATTAACTTTGCTCGATTATCTTAAAATACCGCTTCAATAACATGACCAACTACTCATGCTTGGTAAACTAGGATGGATAAGTAGTTGGAATTGACAAAATCTAACAATGGCATATGTTCATTCTCACAATGATTATTGGTAGATGGTTTCCCAAACTTAACACCATGATTACATGAATGTCCCTCTATTTGAAATTTCTTAGAGATGAAAGCAAAGAATTCTTACTTGTATGCCCATCACAAAACATGTTTTGAAATTACCTTACTAAAATTACTACCTTCACATAACAACAATTTCAACACCCTCCACTTAATCCACCCTATGAGGGGACAAGGCACAATTTATTCTCTTATATATTTCCACATATTGACATGTATTCATAATAAAAAAAATGTCAGATGTTAAGAAGAATGACTTATTAAGGAAGAATAATTAGCAATGATGATGTCACCATTTGGCATACATGTTTTCCATATTTGACCTGATATGTTACCTATGGTTATTTTAATAAGAAAAGCTATAAACTTTTTCTATAAATTTTATGAGGTAATGTATACTTTCATGAGTGCAAGACAATGAGAAGATTATGTTTAAATTTGATGGGATCAAAGTGTGGTGGATTTTCCACAATATATTTCTCAAATGGAATATCATAAACTCCATCACCAATGAGAATGTTGCTATGAGATAGAACCATTAATAAACAAAATCCTGAAATCTCTAGGTCTATCATTCTATAAACCATATAAGTCTAGATGGGAATTCAAGGGAAACGAGACCTAAATCTTGGACTGTTTCAGAAACTTTATGTTCATAAATTTGGAACACTTTTTCTTTGCAAATGACCATTGACATTAAAAGGCATCATCTGTGCATGTTTTTCTGAGATAATGGAGACTCTTATTTTTTTTTTTTTTTGAACTCATTGATTCCTCCAACTTCTCTATGAGCTCTAGAATAAATGGGTATCATAGAGCTATAATTCCATCATGTACTCTTATTCTATTGTTATGATTTATGTGTGATGATATTATAAAATCTATTATGAACCATGCACCTAAAAAATGATAGGAAACCAATAATTGCAATCATCTTTGAGGGGGAAACCTCCTTTCACAATGAATACAATGTAAAAGACAAGATTTGATGATCCTAAGACTAGACATCCTTTATATATATATATATATATCACAAAGGGTACAATTATAATAAAATGGCACCATGAAAGGTTCTATCCTACATAACAATATAGCAACAAAAATGTAATCACTCAATATCTAGGGCTTAATGAGGGTTTTTAGGGTTGACATGAGGCTTATATATGGATTAACATGCCCCTTCACTTCAAACAAGTGTTTTCCTTAGCACTTGACTAAATATTAGTGATTCTACATGAATAAATCATCTTCCCATGTCACCTCTTCCACTAGTAGGTTCTTATGTTTGATGAGGTACTCCACAATTGCTAGATTACTCAACTACTTAATCCTTGTTTCAAGGATTTTTTTTGCTTCAAGTATGATTTTCCCTTCTTTTCTTATCTTCGGTACACTTCTAGGCTACAAATGAATAACATAATCATGATCTTGAGAAAATGAAAGACCCTTAGGCTTTACTCCAAATACCTTGTTATGATTGTTGATAACTTTATGAAGGTCCAGTGATGTAGATTATATTTACATTTGAGTATTTAGTAAACACAATTATGCAATTTCACCTTGGTGCCACTTTTTGAGTATTTTTGTCATTCCATTAGATCTTATCACTTCAGAGGGTTCTCCTTGGATACCTCTACACTCAATCTAAGGTAAATCTTGTGAAGTGGTATTGAAAAATAAAGGTCAATGCTCCCAGTGATTGTAATGATTAAACCCGTAATACAACATCAACACCACCCATTTGTATTGCAATCATGGGACTATCTAGTAAATACTTTTTATTGAGCTTAATACTATGGCAATCCCCTAAAAATTTTGTTATCCTCCATCTGCAATCATCACTTGAAACTCTAGTGTTGGATATATGAAACAATTGAAATTTTTTTCTTATTTATAACTGATGAAGTTATGGGTACTTTTAGATTCAATCAACACTATTACCTTTTTCTTTTTGATATCTTCTTCTATATTGAGGGTTTGTGGAGTATTTATGTTAGCCAATGCATGATAAAATTTTGTTGGAGAAGTATCTTCTAGCTCTAAATCTTGTGATAATTCCAATTCTCGATATTATTCCACTTCAGATTTTATGTAGAATAATTTCTTCTCACCACATTTATGCCCCTGATTGTACCTTCTGTCACAATTCAAATGTAACCCTTTTTGTCTTTGTCCATCCATTTGTTGAGATGTCAACCTTGTTAGTTTAGTGAGGTTAGGAGAGGGAGCATGATTTTTTCTATAGTTGTTGGTGACCAATTTTATAGTAGCCTAACTGGTTCTTTCAACTTTCCTCACTATACTAAAAGCATGCTCTAGGGATTTCGGTTCAAAGAGACACACCTCATGTTGAATTCCTTCCTTTAAAATTCCCATAAAGAAGTCTAACAAATTATTCTTGGAAATGTTCTTTACCCTAAGAATCAAATTTTGGAATTCTTGAATGTGCTTTGTAATTGGAACTTTTTGTCGAAGATTGACCATTGACTAAAGAAGATATTGCTAATAATTATCCCCATAATTTGTTATCATTTCCTTTGTAAATGTGGACCAAGATATACCAAAAATTTTTTCCTTTCACAAAGCCATTGATAACATACATGTTGGCCTTTTTCTAAAAACATGGATGCAATATTTATTGTTTGTAAGGATGCCATTTGGTATAGATCAAAGTATTGGTCCATTTGAAATATCCATGTTATAGGATCATTACCATCAAACTTCTTTCCATCAATCTTCAGAATGTAGTAGTTCCTTAGAGATGACTTGAAGCCTTTATGATGTGGATCTTGGATTGAAAATTCATGATTATGGTTCTATGATTCAATATCCATTCTCTCCAATTGTGATAAAATGCTCCTTGTATATAATTGACTCTCACACCATGAATCACCTTATGTTCATAACTTCCTTGGATCTCCATATCATTTTGTGGGAGATCCTTAATAGAATGGTTTGTAATTCTTCTATTGATTTTTTTTTTATTTCTTCCTTATTTTCTTTCATCTTCTTTTCCATGTCATCCATCATTTCTTCCTTATTTTTATTCATCCTCTATTCCATTTCATCCATCATTTCTCTTTTAATGTTTTCTTGATAACATGATAAATCCACCTTTTTCAACATGCAACCATTCATTTCTTAACATTCTTCCCTAATTGGGTGAATGTAAATTCTAAGTCTTCACTTTCTTCATAACTCCTAGATTATCCTTCATTAGGTTTAATTGGTGTAGTAGATTTTGGATCTTTCTTTGGATCCATGTGAAAAAATAGTAATAGTTCTCCTCTTTACTACAATTTCTAGTCACCAAAAAATGGATCTTCTAATCAAAATTTATGATACTTGTAAGTTATGTACCTTTAAAACTTTAATTTGGAGAATATATGAATGAATGAACCTTTTTTTGATATATTTCCAATATTTGAGCCCTCCTGAATATGAAACTTTGGTTTGTAATACTGTGATATATCTTCTCTACAATTCCATAATTCTTACCAGAATTTGATGTGCTTAGTAAAAATTATTGTAACTTTCCTAAAACTTGTTGATTTCTAGAATTTTCTAAACATAAAAGTTATATAGTATGTCACATGTCCAATTCTTCAGACATAATTATAAAATTTTACTTAAGGTATTTATATATGTCTCCTAAGATCTATGAAAATTTCACTCTCTAAAAAGTCCCAAGATTTTTTTTATAAGAAAAATACCATGTTGACATGTTTCAAAATGATTTTAGGACCATTCAAAAAAATTCACTTCTATAGGGTATATCTCCAAAAATATAGTGAAAAAAAGGTCTATAATTTTTAACACAAGTACCTATATATATATCTCCTTCATCTCTTCAACATTTCACAATATGAAACATCAATGCAAATAAGTTATTTTGAAAAATGACAAACTAGCTTGTTTGAAATTTATTTCAGGAGCAATCAAGAATCCTAACTTCCTCAAAACATATCTCCAAAAGTATAGTGAAACAATGTTTGCAATTTTTATCACATGTACCTAGTGATGTCACCTCTTCCCCCTAAAGATGTCAAACTTACTCATTTGAAACTGATTTCAAGAGGATTCAAGAACCCTAACTTCCTCAAAGCATATCTCCAGAAATATAGTAAACCAAGTTATGAAATTTTATCTAGATGTCTCCTAAGATCTTTCCTCAATATGCTCCAAATTTCACCATTTGAAGAATATATATATATATATATATATAGTGAAAAATGCTAAGATGATTCGTCTGAAGCAACAAAACCCTACGATGATAAGCTTTGATACTAGATTTTATGAAACTTGCACCTTAAAAATGATAAAAAAACTAATAATTATAGCCCTCTTTGAAGGGGGGACCTCATTTTACAATGAATGTAATGCACAAGACAATATTTGCAGACCTTATAACTATGTCTCCTTAATATATATAGGAGACAAAAGGGTGCAATTATTATAAAATGGAACCATGAAATGTTCTAGCCTACATAAAAAATATAAAAATAGAAATATAATCACTCAATATATAAGGCTTAATAAGGGGTTTTATCGTTCACATGGGGCTTATATAGGACTTAACAAAATCAAGAAATTAGGACAAGTGAAGCAGAACATCGTTAAGGTGAAGATCCTCTACAAATTGGATGTAGAAGATTGTGCTTCCTTGAGCACAAAATCAGAGAAGGTGCAAAGTCAATAAATCAGTGAGTTGTGGCATAGAAGATTGGGTCAATTGCACCACGGAGCTTTGAAGATAATGCAACATATTTCTATAGGACTTCCCAAGGGTACACTAGAGAAGAGAGATACATGAAAAAGGTGTAAATTGGGGAAGTACACCAAAGCCACCTTTCATGATAAGGACAGTCGAACACAAGTGATCCTTAAAATATTTCACTTATATGTGTGTGGACCGTTCTCGTCAACCGCCATGACCAAGCATACATATTATGTAATATTTGTAGATGATTTCTCACGTAAGTGCTAAATTTTCTTCATGCAGAAGAAAGATTAGACGGTCTCTAAATTTTTTGAATTGAAAGCACTTGTCGAGAAAGACACTGGTAGGAAAGTGAAGGCTCTCAAGACTGATAATGATGGAGAATATGTGTCGAAAGAATTCAAGAACTTATGTGCATTAGAAGGCATTCAACATGAATTAATAGAAACCCATAAACCACAACAGAATGGGGTGGCTGAAAGGAAGAAAAAAAGTATTGTGGGAGTTGCATGGGAATTGTTACATGATCAGGGCCTACTGGTTCACTTGTGGGCTGAAGCATGCAACACAGTTGTATATGTGTAGAACAAGTGTCCTCATCGGATTCTTAGGATGAGTACACCAGAAGAATATTTTTCAAGTAAGAAACTAGATGTGGCACACTTCAGGATCTTTGGTTCATCATTTTATTGTCATGTTACCAAGGATGCGAGGAAAAATCTAGAGCCAACTGCTGAGTTGGGAATATTTGTGGGGTACACTAATACACCTCACAACTATCGGGTGCACCTTCCATGTCACAAGTTGTAAGTGGTTCATAGAGATGTGAAGTTCGATGAAGACGAGGCCATGAGATGTTCCCTTGAGAGGGAGCTTCATCTATATGTAGATGAGGAGCTTTTAGCTCCAAAGGAAGAACCTTAGGATAATGTGGAGTAGCCACATGCAGAGGAGTAGAGAGTGGAAGCATTGACTCATGCAAAGACTTCCAGAGATGGAAGGAAGCATGCCAGAATGATGACATATTGATGTATGATGCTAGAGAGAATGTGGGAGCACCCACATCACAAAGAAGTCATAGGAGGTCACTAGATATGTACACTGGCTACATGGCTCTGATGAGCAAGAGTGTAGAGATTGAGCCATCCTCATTCGAGTAAGAAGTGAAACAACTATTATGGGTTGATTCCATGGTATAGGACTATGACTCCATTATCATAACAATTTTTGGGAAGTGGTCCCAAGACTAGCAGACAAGTCAATGGTGAGTTCCAAATGGATTTACAAGGTAAAGCAAGCAACAAATGGCAGTGTGGAGAAACACAAGGCCAAATTTGTGGCCAGAGGGTTCTCTCAGGTGGAGGGAATTGATTATGAGGAGACATTTTCTCCAGTAGAAAGGTACTCATTAATCATATATATTATATCATTTTCAGCATAGATGGGATGGAAGATACATCAGATGGATGGAAATACAACATTCCTCAACAAAGTGATTGAGGAAGAGGTGTACATTGAACATCCAGAAGGATTTGAGACCTTCAACAGAGAGTCACACGTGTGTAGGCCCAAGTGAGATTTGTATCAATTGAAACAAGCACCTTGTGCCTGATACACCAGGATTGACAGTTATTTCACTAGGTTGGGCTCCACCAAAAGTGAAGCAGATGCAAACCTTTACCATATTAATGTGGTTGAAGGTAAATTGTTGATTATAGTATTATATGTCGATGATTTAATTCTAACAAGTGATCATAAGATGTTAAAATCTTACAAAGAGGATCTTGCAAGAGAATTCAAGATGAAGGACCTGGGGCTCGTGCATTATTTCCTTGGTATGGAAGTATGACAAGGAGATGAGGAATTGTTTGTCTCTCAGGGAAAGTATGCCAATGAGACACTGAAGAAGTTCCACATGGAGAGCAACAAACCCATGGAGACTCCTCTAGCAAGGAATTGGAATAAGGAAGGTGCTACTTCAGGTGAAGTAGTGGAGGCTACTATTTATAGGCAACTTGTGGGTTCACTTATGTTTTTGGTGAACACATGACTGAACATATGTTTTGTAGTTAATCAACTTAGTCAAGCAATGGTTCTAGCCAAACTTTATTGGAAGGTACCTAACATGTGTTGGCTGATTCAGGTGGATGTTGGTGGCCACTTGCCTATTCCACTTAGATCCCCACCACTGTCTCTTTCAATATTTCATTTTCCTTAATTGTAGCACAATGTACTATTTTTGGCAGTGTTTCAGGTCCTGAACTTCTAGAGCCATTTTGAGGCCCTAAATGATTTTTTTTTGGGAAAATTGTAGCAAACATTGGTCATAGCCCAATGGAAAACTAATGTTTTCCACTCAAAAGTTGTATTCCTTGGATAGATCTTTCTAATGAGGTATTTTGTACATCAAACAAAGATCGTATGCCAAAGTTATGACCCCAGGAAGTTGATGTACCAATTTATCCAAACTGGGCCCATAGTTTTGGTGCTTCATCTCCTAAGGTTAGGTTTTTGGATGTTCACAGTTTCCATTATTCCTCAATAATAAAAAGGCCTTGTAGCCTCATTGTAATACAATTCAGAGGCATGTAGCCACAACATCTCTTCTCAGAGATAAGCTACCATCGCTCGAACTAGTTTATTTCCATTCTGTATGTAAGCATAGTTTAGTTCTTTGATATTAATGAAATGGAGTTTTATTTCTGCTACATCTCTATGTTTATGTTTATATATATATTTTGTTGCATTCTTGCATAAGTATGGATAATTGAGATACCTCAAAGTCACCACTCAATTTGGTCTTTCGTACAGACGTCAGAGGGAGTGAAGCTTCAAGGCTTCACAGATGCAGATTGGGCAGGGAGTCCATCCGACAGGAAGAGCACATGCGGGGGGATCTTTAGTATTGGGCCAACAACAATTTCTTGGTATAGGAGGAAGCATAGATCAATTGCTCTTAGTTCTGTAGAAGTAAAGTACATGGCTTCTAGTCAAATAGCTGTGAGGTCATCTGGATAAGGAAGATCCTTGTTGGATTATTTGGTGAGAAGATGGATCCTAAAATGATTTATTGTGACAATCAGATTTGTATCAAACTCTCTAAGAATCCAATTTTTCGTGATTAGTCCAACCATATTGACATTTGGTATCACCATCTACGAGATTGTGTGTAGAGGAGAATCATTTTGTTGGAGTACATTCCTACAGAGGAACGGGATGCAAATATTTTGACAAAGGAATTGTCAAGGTACAAATTCGAGTTTCATAGAGGTAGGATCAGGGTAGCAGGTAACCCCTTTCTTGTTGAGAGGGAGTGTTGAAAATGCAACAAGAAAATCCTAATTTAATCTTGTCCTTAAATTAAATTAGGAATAAAATTGTAATTCCACATCACATGACAACTTGTATTAGTTAACGAAGTTAATTTGACTTAGTTGGCTCAGTTAATTCGAGTTGAGGTTCTAACTTGAGTCATGTAGAGTGTATTCTATTTTATAGGAGCCCTGGTTGAGTTTATTTTGAGTTGTAATTAATTAATTTAGTTTAACTGAGTTAAAGTGAGTTAAACTAGTTCCAACTGTTGGAGGAACTAGTGGGAGGTCTAGGAGTGGGGAGCTGCCTGCAGTGATCAACCAGTTAACTGATAATTCACTCATAAATAACTCATTCATTTCAGATCTTAGAGTTACCTAGTTGAGATTGGAGTTCAGGGACAATGTACTATCAATTGTACAATCATCTAAATTGTACATGTGGTGATGAATATAGTCGATTCAAGTCTATTGTTTTAGTAAATTACAATTAGCAGTTTGAATCTACAAGAAATTTCTACACAATCTTCAGGGTCTGTGAACCATAGAGAATTAAAAACTCAATTAATCATATTGATCTAAATTGAAATAGGAACAACAATTATGTAATTTAGTGTCAACTTGAGTTTCCAATTAGCTTAAGGTTATGTTGGTGACAACAACGAGTTGTGACGCCAAAGTTGCAACAACGAGTTGCAACACCAGAGTTGTGGCAACAAGTTGGAGTAGCATAATTGACATACCCATTTTGTAGCATGGAGTTGTTGCACCAGAGTTGCAATAGGGAGTTGTGGCACTAGAGTTGCAACAAGGAGTTGCTTCAACATAGTTGTAACAATGAATTGTAGCATTAGAGCCACAAAAACAAATTGCAACACCATAATTGTAGCAAGGAGTTGCAACATCAAATTTGTGGTAGTAAATTGCGGCACCAAAGATGCAGTAGTGAGTTAAAACACTATAATTGCAACAATTAAATAACAACAATTGTGACCAAAATACACCTTGTGGCGACATTACAACCTGCACATCAACCTTTTTGACACTTTGTCCTTGCACATTAATTCAAAAATCAATAAATAAATATGATATTTTTCCAATATTTAATCATAAATTCATGTAAAATGTTAAATAAATGCAATAAGAAACACTTTATGGCTAAATTCTACCTATAGCATTAGAATGCACTAAATATGAAATAATATGAAATCATAGGTAAGTGAAAAGGAAATATGGAAAGAGAAAAAGAACCTAAAAAAGGTCAATTTTAAGGCTAATCAAAATCCATTATAGTTTAAAAGAGAATTGCATTTATTTCCATTCTTATTAAAACCTCATTTCTCGGGATGTTAATTTCCAATGATTGAATGCTCATTATCTCAAAGGAAAGGACTAGTTGTGACACAACTTTTCCTTTATTAGTGATAAGCATCTTTCATATGATTATAATAATGATAAAGTATCTCTTAATTAAATTATGATTATTATACATCAAAGAAATAGTCATTCATATTTAAAATATTATATAATATAATATTAATATAAAATAAAAATTTTATTTAAATTTTATTACAAATAAAAAATAATCTTACTATCATAAAAATTTATTAATTATTTAATTGTAAAATATATACTTTATTCTAAATTTAAAATTTTATTAAATTATTTAATAAAATAAATGTATAAATAAAATATAAATTATAAAATATAATCAATATTTAAATATTATTAATTGTAATATGATCAATAGACATGACCTTCCATTATCACCCATTGTACAAGGTTGTTACCAATCCTACAAGGCTCTTGAGGCACCTTTTTCTTGGCCCTCTCTTTCCCACAACATTTACTACACAAAGGCACTCCCATTGAACCTTAAAAGGCATTTTTCTAGGCATCATTTTTTAATGGAGTTTGCTTTTAGACTATTATCATGGTGCGTGGGTTTTGGGACATATCCATTCTATGGTTATACTCAATCATTTTTAAATTTTAATAATTTTTAAAATTCAAATAATAAAATGGAATTAAGTTTTTAAATGAATTAATTAAAAACTATTTAAACTCTTACCTTTTATTAATTGTTTTTCATTATGAGATAGTTGAACTAAAAAGATACACATGATGTATAGTAAAAAACAAACTAGTTACAATTACCCTAATATTAAGATGAAAATGTTTCGCCAGTAACTACATATTTAAATAAGCATTATTTATAAGGAAATTCCATTTAAATTAAATTTAAATGGAAATGAATAACAATTAGTTTAGATTTATTTTAATTTTGGATTTATTAAGCGCCAAGAGGGATCAAATTTTTTGAGGTGCATCATATTTTTTAATATGCAAACATTTTTTAGTGTGAAAAGAGATCTGATCCTTCACGACTCTTGGTAGATTTGAAATTAAAATGGATCTAATTTGGTTTTAGGAAATGTATAAAATGTTTTATATCAATAAAAAATATATATTAAAAACATATCTAAAGGAAAAGACGAAGACAAAATGCTTTTGATATGCATAATAAAATTTGTAAACATCAAACATGTTTATGTTTATGAATATTTGAATGTATAAATTTTACATTTTTAACTAAGGAATTCATAGATTTCAATTTGAAAAGATTGAGAAACTCACTACATTTTTATGGATATTTGAATAAATCAACTTTATAATTTCAATTTGGGAATTCAAAGATTTCAATACGAAAAGAACATGAAAATGTATATAAATTAGATAAAAATTAGAAAATGAAATACAAAAGATAAAAAATAGTTTCATGAAATTATTGACAATATTTTCATCAAGTTAAGATATGCTCTAGTGTTTATCTTGAGCTTAGGTGATTGAGGAATATATCTCCCAAAAAAAGGTGGTAATTAACGAAATAAAAGAGTCAAAATGATCAATCTAAATATTGCAAATCTATGTGAATTGAAGCATAGCTTACAATCTAAATATTAGACATCAAAAATAGTTGAGAGCCACGTTCCAAATTTAATATTTTGGACCCACTGTTAAAACAATTATTTGATCTCAATCATATATATTTTAGACATGAAGGTATTATTCCTTGCAACCAAAACACTTTGTTAAGCCGATAGGGATTTTATGGTGAGATTCCTCCTCATGACGCTGTAGCAGATTAATCAGCCTTCAAAGAATATACCATTTCGACAGTGTGATTGACTGCGGGCCTCCGATCTATGATTTGCTTCGCCCGAGGTTCTTTGACTCTTAATAACTGCATGCCAGCCACATGGCAGAGTGTAACATCATGACTGTGGAAAGGACGTTACGTCATAAAGCCAGTGAGCAGTGCCTTCTGGGGCTAAGCCCTTTAACTTGGGACGAGGGGGCAATTCTTTAGAATATTGCACTACAAATTATTCGAATGTGTAATGTATAGAACCACATCACATGCGCCTGGGCCTTTATAATATCGTGAAATCACAATATAGCATTTGGTTGCAGTCCCAAAACTTGCGATCTCCGATGAGTGACGTGGCCTGATCTATGTGGAGAGGAAATGAGTGAAGCCCCTCCGTGCAAAATTTTCTCATATAAAACTTGTGTTAACCCTTCCTGCTCAACTTTACATGAAAACCTTTATTAACCTATGTCCACCCAAATTCATGATTTAGATAGAAGAAACAAATATTTAAACTGTTGCCACCCTTCTGATGCGTCAATAGCCCTTGATTCCTTTGAACTCTTTGTGACCATGGTGTTAGCCCCCAAATCAGAGTCCTCTCTATCAGTGATTTCAATCGAAGGTGTAACCTTGGTGCACAACATGTCAATTTGATGATTGATGATCACCAATCACCTTCTGTGTTTTGGCCTTGGTTCTGTGGCTCTTCACATGACTGCAGTCAAGCCCCCGTATCATAGTTCAATTGGAGGTTTGACTTCGATGCACAATACGCCTCAAATTGTGATCATTGATCTCCCATACGTGACACCATCATTGTCACATGTCACATTTTGAATAATGCCACATGTCGCCCTTGAATCCTTTGAACTCTTTGTGATTGTGGTGTTGACCCCCAAATCATAGCCCTCTCTATCATTGATTTCCAAACGGAGGTGTAACCTTGGTGCATGGCATGTCAATTTGTAGATTTCCAATCATTTATCACCTTCTACGTTTGAGCCTTGGGTATGTGGTTCTTCACGTGATCACAGTCTAGCCCTCGTATTGGAGCCCTTCAATTAGAGGTTATCAATCAAACGTTTCATTTCGATGCATAATACAGCTCAACTTGCAATCACTGATCTCCCATGCATGACATCATCACTGTCACGTATCTACCACATGTCACCTTTTTAAGAATGCCACATGTCACCCTTGATTCCTTTGAACTCTTTGTGACCGTGGTGCTAGCCCCAAAATTAGAACCCTCTCTATTGGTGATTTCCAATCGGAGGTGTAACCTTGGTGCACAACATGTCAATTCACCAATTACTGATCATCGATCACATTCTACATTTAGGCCTTGGTCTTGTGTCTCTTCACATGACCGCAGTCTAGCCCCCCTATCGGAGCCCTTCAATCGGAGTTTATCAATGACAGGTTTCACTTCGATGTACAATATGCCTCGACCTCCGATCGTTGATCTCCCATACGTGACGTCATCACTGCCACATATATTCCATGTGTCACCTTTTGGATAATGCTATGTTCCACCATTTTTTGGCCTATTGTGAGCCTTGAAACTGTTGAATCCACCTACCATGTGTCAACCCTGTTGGCACGTCGTGATGACATCAGCCTCCTTGTCACTTGTCGCAACCAATTTTTGGCTGCAACGCATCCCTTAACACATGCAATCATTGTTTGTCATGTGTCTCTTATCGAATCCAGTGTTTTTGCTGCCACACATCCCTTTGGAAGGAGAGAGAAAAGGCTCGAGCTTCTTTGGTTTTGCAGAGAAATCCTTTGTTATTTTGTTATTTTCCATCCTGACACTTTAACACTAGCATCCCATTGCCGACGATTTCATCGCATATCACAACTTGTAATATCGACACTTTTAAGATGTGCCCGTTCTCGGAAAGTTCACTTGAGAGCAGATGCGATTTTCTATTGAATTATTTTTCATACCTATGGAGGGTCTGAATATCAGAACAAATAGAAATTGCTGAAGTCGGAAGTTGGAACTTAAAAAAACATGGTATTTGGAGGCTGACAAGGATCGCTAGATATCTAAAATAGATAAGGCAATGACACCTCGGACCCGCGGGACATTCATGTTGGTCTATTGGTTGGATGAACCTCTTTATATCAAACTAACAACATCGCAGAAATTATTTTTGAAATTTTTGATACATGTAGCATTGGTCCTATATAATAATAAACAAATATCTAAATTCCAAATCTTTGAATTGTGCTATGGACCTCCAACCACTAATATGAAACCCCGATTGTTTTATCATACGAAAATGTGAAATCGCATCCACCCCTTATCATATCTTTTGGAATACGATCTTTGATACGATACACTGTTTATGACTATGTACATTTACTATCGTTTTATTCTCCCTCGTACGAAGATTGTATCTTTTACGCCCTTGTATAGAGGCAAATTAATATGATCGATTGACCTTTTTTTTTTCCACAAATTTCCAAAATATTTCTTCTACCGTCAACTTTTCAATGCCCAAAAACGTCGATCTATATTTAATCAATATGCCACATTTTTTTAACAATCGCATGTTAAAACCTCTACATGCATCTTGATCTCGATGACTACTATGTTCATTAATCTAATTAATGGACCAACCATGTGCGTTTATTTTCTCTTTATTCTCGCTCGCAATAAATTGATATGTTTTATGGCTTGGACACTTTATTATATGCGCATATTCCAACGGTCCACATTGATATGTCGGATCGAACTTTTGACTTGCAAGATTTCGAAAAGGATTCTTCTCATGTCAAAGTTTCAAAATCCCGAAACTCCCATGTATATTTAATCAATATGTCATATTTTCCTTTGAATCATTAAGGTTTGAAACTTATCCACACATCCTAATGTCGAGGATTGTTCTATTCAATAATCTAATTAGTGCCCCACCTATGGGAATTTATTCTCACTTTACTCTCACTCGTATGAGCATCTCTATCATGGTCTCTGTCATTGGTAACCTCGTGACCTTTGCCACATGTCCTGACTCTGATTTATTTCTCCCTCTGCTTAGCTGGTTGATGGGTGGGTGCTCTATTTAGCTTCTTCACATCGTACTATTGTGTTGATTTTTTGAGTTGTATTTTCTATTTTTGTTGTTGTGCTATTGTTGGTCTCTTGTTGTTGCTCTTACTGTTGCCACTGCACATCATGTTGCTGCCTTCAACCAGATAACTGCCTTGAAATTTCAAAGGTGAGAATCGAGAACCTACTAACCATATCATCTTCTGCACTCAAATGGAAAGTATCAATGTTTTCATACTGTGTATATAGCTTATAATACTATGTGCATTTTCATGACGTACAACACACCCACTTGTAGAGTTTCTGAAATGCCATACATAGATAACCAACTTTTTATTCTTAAACATTTCAATTTTCCTTTCCCCTTACCTTTGACTATTGACAACAATTTAAATTGTAAATCTTTCTTATTTCATTTGGCTCCAAGCATGTCAATCCTGTGAATGACTGCACTCGTTGCTTTATTTCCATTTCTCTTCTAATGTTGACAGCATTTTATGGGCTTTCACCTTTCAATACACCTCCTTTCCTCGTCATGATGGAAGCTACCTTGAAAATGAATGTAATCACTGTGTTGCTCACTGGCTCTACAACGATGCAACCATTTCTCCAAATCATTGAAATCGACCTTCTTGCTTCCACAAAGACATCATCCCAGCGCTACTGCATTTACCTCTCCGATAGTACCTATCATCACAAAACTTTTCTTTCCTTTGCTTACAGTGGCCATGTCATCTCTGGTGCCCTCAAGTTGGGCCCAATTATCTTTCTCAAAGAAGTTAGTTGCAATTTTTTGCAAAACTATGTCTATGTCCACTCTTCACCATATTCTTGATGTTTCTTTTTCCTTCCCTCTCTCCACCACTATCACTTCAACTAATGTCGCATTTCTTTTCTCTTTCTTTCCTTCTTTTTAGGACTTTGAAAATTATTGAATTGGAATTTCTCGAACGTCATGCAACTTTGATTGGGAACCCGTACCTTCTTCAAATTGTACAAATGTCGACATACCAACTGAGATCTTCAATGTCACACACCTCTGCCTCATCTACTATGACTTCAACATAGGATTCTACGTCATCATCAACTCAATTATCCTATGATTTTCTTATTTCCATTCCATTCATGGCACTAAGCCCCTATCGTAAACAATGGTTGATTCAGGAAAGGGTGCTTGGAAAAACATTTGTTCTCTCCTACAACAATGCTCGAGGCTCTGGAAAGGTCTTTGGATTTGACCTTGTTGATCCTGCCAATGATACAATCCATCTCTCTGCCTTCAGCGATCTGGTAGATTCCCTACATGACCTTGTCCAAATTGGGAAGCTTTACATGGTTTCAAATGGCACTGCGAAACTAATAAACAAAAATTACAACCATATGGATAGAAAATGGTAAGTCTCCCTCTCTACAACTTCCATTGTTGAACCTTCCTTAGATGATGTTTCGACAATTACTTTCCACAGTTTCCATTTTAAATCTATAGATGAAATCAGATCAGCTAACCTCAACTTAACTAAAAACTTCTCTAACTTCCACCATTCATCAAAGAGATGGCTCTCAAAACACCTAGGAAAAATATCAGCTTGGAAGACATGTCTGGCTATAGTATCGACGTCACCCTATGGGGGAAGCATTGCCACACCTTGGGCAAGCAACTTGTTGAACTCGCCTCTTCTGGTGCTTCGACTGTGCTTGCAATCAAAGAGGGTTGCATAGCCGAACTTAATTGAAGAAATGTTGGGAATATCTCGACCACCAAACTCATGCTAGATCTCGCCATTCTAGAGACTAAACAACTCCAATCATGTTTTCATCAAAGACACCGCTTGGCCTCTTAACCATCATTTAAACTTCTCGGGGCCTTCCAAGTGGGGCCATCCACAATGTACAATTGTCGACCTCATAGACTCGCATCCCGCCATAAAACCAACATGGTTCTCTGTTCATGGAACCATCACCTCTATTGACATGCAATATTTCTACTTCCTTGCATGCCCTCTCTCATCTAATGGCATATAATGTGTTATCACTAAAAAATTCTCAAAACATCATTGTGTCAACTCTACTTTTGGTCATGATTTCAAGAAGGTCTAAAGGTCATTTTAGTCTTGATAAAAGGGTAAGTGATAGGGTTTGAAGTCTTAAAATGTCATCTTTCATTACCAAATAAAGTCCTTTAGGTTCACTTCATGGTCAAATAGGTCACATTTTCCATTTAGAAGTCATTCCATTAAGTTTAGGGTTAAATTTTTGCAATCATACAGGAAACCGTAGTTTTGTAGCGCAGCTAGTTCAAAAAAGGTGATTTGCGCTACGAAAACAAGCTAATTTCGTAGAGCACACTGAGGCAAAAACCATGTTTTTCTATTTTTAGTGGTCAACTTCCAAAGGGGTTCCTGAGAAAGTGAAAACTCATTTTTGAAAATTGAAAGAGGTTTTTCTTCCTAAAATAATTAACCACAAAAACCTCTCTTAGTTTCTTTAAATTCATTATTATGTGGGAGAAATTGGTGACTCACCTTGCACTGCAAAACTATTGAAAGTCATTGAGAGAAAAACTCTGTTTTCTGGTTTTAGTAGTTCACTTCATGATCAGTTTCTGGCCAAATTCAAAAGTCTTTTAGAATTATGAAAGAGGTTTCTCTTGAAAAAATCTCCAACTACAATAACCTCTCTTACTTCCTCAAAAGTGTTACCACTTGAGAGAAACAAATCTTTCCTTGAAGCCATATCTTCAGAAATCAGAATTTTCCAGTTTTACACATGTTGTTCAAAGAAAGTTTTTGGACAGTTAGGTCATGGATCAACAAGGCTGGTAACAATGTTGGAGGCATCATAAAGGTTGAAGACATGGATTAGCAGTTGTCAAAGAATGTATTTAAGTCTTAGATAAGGTTGTTGAAAAATGTTTTAGGAGTTTTACTCCTATTTGTATTAGGACTCCTAAAAGACAGTTAGCTATCAGTTTGTAATTAAGAGTTTGTTTTATGAGTAGATAGGTGTCAATTTTAGAAATTTGAATTCTCCTAAGGATGGATCATAGAATCCAAGGTTTTAAAGACTCTATATGAAGCATGAGGTCGAATTCCTCAGGGTTGGCATTTTTATTAGCAAAAGAAGTTGTTTTATCAAGGGGACTATGTGTTTTTCAAACTTAATACAGGGATCAGATATACTACTCAAGATTCACAAGGGGTTTATGTGTGTGATATTTCTATGGCCTTTTTCAATTACTTATTTGCAGTGGTATGAGCATGTGTTACTTAGAATTCATTTGACAATGCTCTAACTTCCTTCACATGCTTGTAAACTGTGTTTATTCACTGTGTTACTGTTTCACTTATAAACCTAGACTCCAAGTGCCTTGACTTCCATGTTTTGCTTATTATGATGTTTTGTTGAAGACTATCTTGACTCCATAACCCAATAGATATTTTCTAATCTTTGATTCAACCAGTCATACATATTTTTCCATTTTATTCCTAGAGTTATCCATCTAATCATTAATCAAAAATCTTAAACCTATTGAGAGAGCCCTCTCAGGTTGAGGAGGCTAAGCCTCAACTAAAAGATTGGTTTGAAACAGTTACTCAGAGTCTACTTGATCAGCAGCCTATCGGGGTTAGATTTTTTGATAACACAATGCATGAAAAAAGGTTTTCAACCACGCAAATGGAATGTGGCACTGCACAAAATGTGGTGGGGCCTTCCCGAAATGTGACTATCGATATGTGCTGAAATTTGAAATGCAAGACCACACAGGCATACTGGAAAATGTCATTGCAGTTGATAATTTTGCAACTAAACTCATGGGTGTCCAAGCAAAAGAATTTTTCATACTCTCCAGTGATCCTGGTGTTATCCACGATCTTCGTGCAAGGGTTTCATGTCATCCTTTCGTCTTCACACTGTCTATGAAAACATACATCTTCAATGGTGTGGACCATTTGAAGTTTGTACTAATCAATTTAGATGAAATCACCTATAGCTCTGCATGTTGCGTTCTCCTCCAGGAAATCAAAAAAATTTCTACTGCTTCAGTTGCTTGGTGTCTTTGAAAGTCGATTTATTTTCCCCATGCGACCCTGAAGTGTAAACAATAAATTCTATATGATTTTTCGTTCATTTTCATTTCATCCCTTTCTGCCCCCATTCTTTTTGTTCACTTCATCTTTGTACTTCTCTTATTTATGTATATACACCTATGATACATGTTGCAACTTCCACCTTTGTAGAATTCTCTATCTTTTACTTTTACATATAGTATATATGTTTTTTTTCTTCTTCCTTCTAAAAAAAATATAATATTTACATCCTTTTATATTGTTCTTTGTGCACCTAAATACAGATACTGGCTTCTTACAAAGGGCTGTCATTTGGTTGCCTTAAATCTACTTGGTAAATGAATGATAGATAGTTATCGATCACCACAAAAATACTTCACTAAAATAAGATTGATTCTAATCTCATTCTATGCTCCAAAGATAGCTTTAAAAAAGTTCAAACAACAAAATTTGAATCGTTAGACATTAGTACATAATATCAAAGAAACATAAACTCTATTATAAAAAGGTTTCTCCGATCACTGAACTTCAGCTACTTTGTCAAAAGACACATCTACTTTATAAGCTAGAAGGCACTATTTCGAAAATATACCCACTAATGAAGTTCTTGCATTTGGGAGTTGTGTACTCTATCTTTGCACTTAAGACAACTCTTTCTCATCTCCTATATTCACTTGAACTTGTGTCCCCATGTTTGTATCAAGATGGACATGCCAACGTTTTCTGCAAACCCCTCAAGAAATGCTCGAAAGAGACTTCTTTATTTATAGAATAAGGACGCCTCCAATAAGCAAAGACGACTCAAATATAAAGTTGATTTAAACACCCAAACCTTTCCAACTATACCCCCATCTAATGTTTCTCTTTCCCAACATCTCATAGCTTCAATTGCAAACCAATCTCCTTCAACATTCCCCGCTTCGACTATACCTACCCTTCAACTTCCTCCATTCATTGCCACTTCTTTCACATATACATTGCACACCCCACCATTGACTCATCCTCCTTCACCCTCCCATCCCCATACTTTGGTCAACCCTGCCCTTAACCATGCACACCACCAATTTCGTGGAAGGATAGATGACCTATCTCCCTTTCATATCTGCTTCGTATGCAAAGAATCATACCCAAATATGAAAACAAAATTCTTACAAGGTAACCTCGATTGCTCCCGATGTGAAACTACAAAATCCAGATACCGCTTCTCCCTTGCAAACAATGTGGACCGCGGTGACCAACCATTTCTCCTTGCTACTCTGACACAAATAGAAGAAATGCTCTTATCACATGTCAGCCCAATCTTTCAAGTCACTGATGCATGAGGTGGACGGTACAAATACTTTGGCCATACTATTTGTTTCTCACAAGGCATCACTACCATCACCAACCTTTTACCATGCTTGGTTTGCGAATTGGACATTGTCGATGTTACTAGGCATGGCTCTAACCACAAAATATACGATTTCAATGTTAGTGAGACATGTGTTCTTTTGGATTTAGAGTACAAACTAGCCCATGATCTCTACTACAAGGATGTCCAACTGGACCAAGCTACAATATCTGCCTTTCCGAATCACCCTACTGATATGTCTTCTCTCGTCTGTTGCATCTCCCCCTCCTCTCCTGAACCATGACTTGACTTCCCTACTTTCGATGATAACATTCCTACACATCCCACTCCAAAAAACCTACAACCATCCTCTTTTGTATCAACAATCCCTAATTACCATATTGATCTTGAAGAAACACACAAGTACTTGTAGTCTCCCCATCCTAATTCCACTACTTCACTTTCCTGGCCCTTTATTTTCCCCTCCGCTATCAATGAATATACCACAAAAGGCCTCTTTGCTATGGTGTTCCCCACACTATTTCCCATAGGGGCTGCCATGATTGTTCAACCACATCTTAGAAAAGTTGAAATGCAAGAATATGTTGTTCACCTCATACGCTACTATGATAACCGTTTTTCCCAACATCCAAGATTCTGGTATTACTTGTACAATCTTAGGTTTCGGCATCGTAGTCAAGCAATTGATATTATTTTTGTGAAGAGAAACGTTGAAGAGGGCTTTCCAATGACCATTGCAAACCTTCATGCATGCCTCAATGACATGCCTTATTCCATGCTTCCTGACCAGATTATGTGCTTTGGATCAGGCCTTAGAAGGACACGCTCATTCTGGAACAAACCCAGATGTGAACTCATTAATATGATCAGACAAATAGGTATCCCTACTTTCTTCTTCACCCTAAGTGCAGCTTACACCAAATAGCATGACATGCACATGGTCATGCCTGTCATCCCCCCCCCCGGATTCATCTGAGCTATCTCAATGGAAATTCAAGAATATAATTAACAATCCACATCTTGCAGCGCAATACATTTATTGTTGATTCACAATATTCCTCGAAGAGGTCTCGCAAAAAGGTTTACATGCAAAGGACTTTTGGTGTAGTTTTTTGACATGTAGCACAAGAAAACCACTTTTCTTGTGTGCTCTCGGGTGGATATCAGTCGTGCAAGAATCTGCACAAGATTGCACGATAGTCGTTGGATCAATCTAGACAGATCAATGGTGGAGATTTGGAGCGCATAAAGTATTGTGACTATGTGATAGCCCTTAGATCAAGCTAGACAGATCAACGGTGGAGGTTTGGAGCGCATAAAATCAAATGTTGAAATGAATACGAAGAAGCTATGTGACACGCGGTTGACGGTGGTTGGTCAGGGTTGTTGTGAAAGGAAATATATGGGTATACTCCTTGCTAACCTTCTAACTAAAGAAAAATGCACAAATGGAAGCAAACTAAAACACAACCAATCTACCCTACGCTGCGATAATGGAAATGCAACTACTTAAGCAAATGAATGATTAAACCATGAATCTATGCATTACACTGTTGTAATGGAAATGCAGCTACTTAAGAAAATAAACTATTAAACCATGAATCTACGCTAACATACATGTATAATAAAGAGGAGCCTTAGTTGCTAGGGTTGGGTCCTAACCCAAGAGCTTCAGCCCTCTGAGTTAACTAGGTGCTAGCTTGAAACAAAACTCATTCTTATTATCAAAACAATGGATTACAACAAAAATTGTCACAAGTATCGCAGCTTGAAAATAAAGTAGAGTTTTACAATCAAAAGTCTGAATACTAATGAGGTACTAGGCCTCTCTACTTATGCATATAAATTCTCCAACGAATTCCTTAAAATTAGGGAGGCTCGACTCCCAAACTAGAGATAAATTAGTGCTTTAACTTGCACTTGCTCGACTACCTTCTAGTCCTCATGAATTGGCTGGTTGCACTTCGAGCTGATGGAGGAATATTAGAATGAGGTGGTGGTAAATAAAGAGTATTTCTCTCCTATAATTCCTCTCCCTTGTCCCATTTGAGTTTTGACCAAGGCCTTTGCTAAAATTCCTTTCTTTAATCCTTTAATCCTGCATTACATGCACATTAGACCACAAAGCAAAATATGATCAAAGCATGCAATAAGTTGTGAGAATAGTTTGTTTGACTAAGCTAGGAGGTGAATTAAGGCCCATATAATTACCCAATGATGAGGCTCATCATCACCCCCTACTGAAAGTGTTGTTCATCCTCTGAGCAACTTAGTCAATGTCCATGTCCTTCATGGCTTTGGTAGCCTCTCTTACATCCCATGCCTCTGTTGTGGTCTCTTCCTCTTGTTCATAGAAGCTTGCTTTCCTTTCTACTTCTTCCCACTGTATCTTTTCCTCTTCTTCCTTTCTCCCTTCTAGCATCCCTAGGAGTAGCGGTGGAATACGTTTTAGGCCTATCCAATTGACCTTCAACCTTTGCATTGATTGCTTATACATAGGTGTCCTATTGAGTTCCTCTCTCAACCTTTGAGGGGAGTGATATTATCTTATATTCAAGGTGTGTGGTAGTGTGTTCCATTTCCTTAAGAAGGCATGTATACTATATTCTCCTAGCAGCCTAAACATATCCTCGAAATGTAAAATTGCTTGCTCTTGGGCAGCAAGATATCTAGGTGCCAGCTGAGGATCATTTGAAATTAGATTATGGGTGTTGATTAGGGCCATGGGATTTGATTGTTAAGCTTTGATGAAAAGAGGTTCATTTTTCTCTTTGGCCAATATTCTTTTCATCTCTGTAGCCCTTGACTCCTCATGGTTCATCCATGATGCCAAAGCCATTAATTGTAGATCTCGTAGCTCGGCATTAGGATCCCAAACATTCATGTCTATGAGGGCCATGTTGTGCAAGTAAAACTCAATCATTTTGGCCGTATCCTCTAGTGTACTTTGGTCACCAAGATCAATAAACTACCTGTTGTCCTGAAATGGCATGGTGACCCTTTGTCCTAGTGTTCTAATATGAAATTGCAGCCATTGTTCTCTGAGGTAAAGAGCATAGGATTTAGCTGGCATCCTTCACTGGATGGCCTCCAAGGAGACACTGGCCATACATGCTAGTTGGTTTTTCCTTCCTTGCAGTTGTCCTCTTAGCCATGCATTTTCCCTCTCAAGTCGATCTCTCATTATTGCTTCTTTGTCCCTTCGTGTAGGGGAATCTTCAATCTCAATAGGGATTTTTGTTGATATTTGTGGCTTCCCTTGCTTGATTCTTGTGCTCTTTCTTTTTCTGAAATATAGAGGGGTTTACCTCCTTCTTTTCCCTTTTTTCTTGACTAGGGTGCCAAGAGTAGTGAAGGCAACTGTTGCCTCCCTCTCAGGGGCCTCCGGAGACACCCTAGGTGACTCCTCCTTGTGTTCTTCCCCTTCTGTTTTAATTCCTTCTTCCTCTTTATTTTTCTTACCTTCCTCCTCTCACTGTTCTTTCTTATCTCCATCAATTTCTTCCTTCATTTCCTCCTTTGTTTCAGCATTATCCTCCTTCTTTTATGCTTCATCATGTTCCTCTGTATTAGTTTCTTCTTCATCTATTTCATCCCCATCTAGCTCTGTATCTTCTTCTTCTTGCTTTGCCTCCACCTCACTGACAGAAGGACTGACATTATAGGTGAGGGTTTTGATGTCATCCTCTACTGGTAAGTATTTGAAGAATGACCATGTTATAGGGATCCTGAGGTTTTGGAGGGCATCCTCAATGAGGATCCTGATCAACCCATGGTGAGCCAATTGTTGGGAATTCCCTTCCTTTACTTTGCTGCTAGAGTCTATGAGTGATTGCATCAAGAAATAGGGTATGCTGAGTCTTTGGTGAATTGATGTTTCTACCCCAAATCTTAATTCTTCAAGCATCCTAAAATGGTAGCCATAAACAACACTGTATCTACCCTCACATGAGATATATTTGATGAGTTGGTAACCTACCTCACTCCATGGGTATGGTATATTATCTCTCCTTACTCCATTTGTATCCTCTATTGGTTCTTCACCTTCTAAAAAGAATTTCCTTTTTTCCACTTGACTGTCTACTTTGTCTTCTTTTCTCCATGGAATTGCTAGGAAAAGTGTGGTGACCTTACTGATGAGCTCTGGGGTGATATCTATAGTGAACCCTCTAACTATAACAATGGCATGGATTCTTCTGTGTGGAGTAACAGAATGAGCAAATTCTTGAGCCACCACATCATCATACCCTGTGAATTTTTTGAAAAACCCCATCCATTGGTGTCTTATAAATATTTCAAGCACTTGGGGTTGTTGGTATATCCTCGCAATATTTGTGGGTTCTCTCCTATTAAACCCTCCTGTCATCTTGCTTGTGAGGCTTGAGGAGGAAATAAGAGGTTTGACACAATAATTTTAAATTTAGGAGAAAACAGAGTTTCTTGTGTATGTAATTCATCTCCCACAGTTGTTATATCCACTAGATTTTAGAGCATTTCTAGTCCATTTTATTGTAAATGGGGATGGATTTTTAGATCCTACCTCTTTATAATGGTGGTAGTTGACAATTCTCACGATATTCCCTCTTGACCCCCCTCTCTGCCTATCCTGTAGACTGCCTCTGTGTATCCTGTATACTACTCCTGTAGACTGTTCCATTAGGAATCCGTGTGCATGCCCCTATAGAAATTCTCTTGCAGAACAATGGATCCTTGCTTCCAATGGGTGGCCAGAGTTATGAGAGTGACTTGTGTGAGGGAATTTCAAGGAGGTGGAATGCATGAATGCATGCAAATGATGTTTTGTTTCCCTTTATGGCTTTTCGAGGTGATGTTCCTCGTAATCAGCTCCCACTGCTCGTAATCAGTTCCCACCTCGTAGATCCGTAGTTAATCACTTCTTGTCCTACCCCTCCTCTGCCTTTGAGTTGACTGCAGCCATGTGTGAGAGGACACCCAGTTTTGTATGTTATGACTGAACGAAGGTGGCCAAGTTAACTGGCCATATTTTCACTTATAAATCGACTACCTCATAACCTTTACAACTTTTGATCATGTTATGCATATGAGTGAGTGAGCGGGATACTTACCTGAGGTCTCGATGCCATGTCGCAGTTGTCAAAGATCAGATGTGTTGCATTATTTATTTGTTGCATGGTCATTCTTCTTCCTCCTCTACTGTCTGTGACTGAAGAACTGATGTTGTTGTTGCTGTGGAGCTCCTAGATCATCCTAGTGAAGACCTGTAGCTGATGATTGATATGTTGTGGGATAGGCTACTACAGGATTTCCTACAAGATGTCCTATATCTGCTTCTCCCTTAGAATTTCTTAATAATGTTGTTGGTTGGGGCTGTGAGGATGCTACAATGAATGACTGTGTGTGGAGCAAGGGAATAACTGGTAGAAACTGATCTCTTTTTGAAAACATAGTCTTCGCCTAAATTGAAGCAATGAAGTGAAAAAACAATGGAATTGATGGAGGGATGCATGGTAAGAAGTGGAGGAGATGAATAAATGTGGGGCAGGCTTCCCTTATGATCTTCTCTTTGCTCCTTGATTGTCTTTCTCGTCCACTTGCAAATAATAATTATGTATTTTCTATTTTTTTCTTTTTTTTCTTTGAAAAACACCTAGGCTGCTTCCGAGAGGTTTTCACCCTAGATGTTTTCCCTGGGTGCATCAAGGAAGGTTTTCACCCAGGGTCCTCTTATTTTTTATTTTTATATTTTTTTCATCATTGGGCGGCCTCATGAGGTTTTCAACCCAAAGATGGGACTCAGGCCCCTCATGGAGGTTTTTACCTGAATCCTTATTCTTTTTTTTCCCTTTTTTCTTTTTTCAGTGACATGATGAAGGAGGAGCCGGAACTTGCTCCACCATCATCATTGTCTTATTGATATTTTCAATGAACTCTTGTTTTGATCAATGCCTCTTGTACATTTTCAATCGATGTCCATTAACAAGCAATGGAATGGCTTCTTCATCTATAGTTCTGATTTACACTGAACCATTATCATGGCATCTTTACACCACATAAGGTCTGAGCCATCTTGTCCTTAGATTTCCCTTGAATTATTTATACCTAGAATCATATAACAATGCCTAATCACCCTCTTGAAATTGCTTCTCCTTAATATGTTTATAATGCCAGATCTCCCTCTGAAGCTAAACTATCTTTGTATGTAGGAGGGGTTGAATTCTGAATTCATCCAAGCCATTCAAATGGAAAAATCTTTCTTTTTGTGCATGATTGAGATCCAAATCTAGTTGGGTTGCCATCCTCAATGTGTTATATTCAAACTCAATGGACAACAAAGCCTTTTTCCCATAGACCAACTCATAGGGTGTACCTTCCTGTTGCTACTCACTACCTTGGTTAAGATGCTCTCTAATGCCCTGTTGGTCACCTCCACTTTCCCATTAGCTTGTGGATGATAAGGAGTGGAGGTCCTATCCTTGATTTTGCGATGGCTAAGAAATTCTTCAATCATGTTGGAGGTAAAATGGCTCCCTTGGTTTGTAACTAGCTCTCTAGGGTATCCAAATTTGTAGAATACATTCTCCCTTAGGAACTCAGCCACCTTCTCTTCTGTTGCTGCCTTAATCGCCTTGGTTTCAGCCCACCTAGTCAAATAATAAATGCACACAATAATGTACTATTTTTTCTTTGAGGGAGGGTTGATAGGCCCAATGAATTCCATGCCCCACTTGTCAAATGGCTCAAAAGTCACTGGAGGTTGTAGGGGCATTTCATCTCTTGGAGTAGGCTTTCCCATCCTTTGGCACTGATCACACTGACTAATGTACCTTTTCACATCCTGATGAAGAGTGGGCCAATAATATCCTGCTTGTAACACTTTGAATGTTGTTATTTTTGCTACAAAGTGACCTACACAAGGCTCATCATGACAGGTCAGAAGAATGTCAAAAACTTCCTCTTCCCTCACACACCTTCTCAAGATTTGATCTGGGCCAAGTTTGAAAAGATTGTCCCCAATCCAAGTGAAGGGGGCTCTTTTCCTGACTATCTTTCTCTTTTCTTTGGAGGGCAAGTTTGGTGGGAACTGTGCTGATACCAAATAGTTTTCTATATCAGCAAACCAAGGGGAGAGAACTGAAATAACAAACAAATGCTCATCTGGTAACTAGTCATCCACCATTCCTTCTTCACATGCAGGTAGATTCATCCTAGATAGAAAGTCTGCAACAATAATTTCCTTACCAGGCTTATCAACAATAGTTAGATCAAACTGTTGTAATAAAAGCAACCATATTATAATTATAGAATTCACATCTGGTTTTTTCATTAAATATTTTATTGTAGCATGGTCAGTATGCAAAAATGTTTGGTAGCCTGTAATGTAATGCCTAATTTTTTTAATGAATACACAACAACCAAGAGTTCCTTTCCAGTCACAGTATAATTTAGCTAAGCCTTTGAGAGGTTCTTACTAATGAAATAGATGGCATAGGGAAATTTCTTCTCTACCTGACCTAAGGCTGCTCCTATGGCTTTGTGTGAGGCATCATCATGAATATGAAAAGGGAGGGCCCAGTTTGGGCCCGAAGAATTGGTACAGTGGTTAACTTACCCTTTAAAATGTCTAAGGCCTCTTGACCACTTTTTGACCATATAAACTCAGAATCTTTGGCCAATAACCCAAATAAAGGAGAGGCAAACTTGCTGAAGTCCTTTATGAACCTTCGGTAGTATCCAGCTAACCCCAAGAAACTCCTGAAATCCCTCTGATTTTGAGGAGGTGGGACCCTTTGGATGATTGCTATTTTGTTTGGGTCCACCTGTAGTCCTTGCTGAGATATTGAATGACCTAGCACGGTCCCTTCAGTCATTAATAATTCACATTTTTCTAGACTGAGAGACAGGTTCATTTCAATGCATTTGTGCAATACTTTTCCAAGCTTAGCCAGGGCTTCTTGAAAATCATAGCCATAAGGTGTAAAATCATCCATATATATTTCCATTGCATCATGTACTAATTCGGAAAAAATACTCAAGACTACTCTCTGGAAGACAGGAGCATTGCATAGGCCAAAAGGAAGGACCCTATAGGCAAAATTACCCCAAGGACAGGTGAATGTGGTCTTATCATGGTCTTCTAGGCATATTTGGATTTGGTTGTACCCACTGAATCCATCTAGGAAAGAAAATAACTTCCCTGCCAAGTCATCTAGCACTTGGTCAACGAATGGTAGGGGAAAATGATCCTTCTTTGTGGCTTTGTTCAACTCCATGTAATCGACACAAATCCTCCACTTACCATTTTTCTTGGGAACTAACACTAAATGAGAGACCCACTCACTGTTAGAGATAGGGTAAACGAATCCTGCATCTAGTAATTTTTGCAGTTCTTCTTTGACTATATCTTTAAGAGTTGTATTCATCCTCCTTTGTGACAACCTTCTTTGATGTATATGTGGTGAGTACACACTGAGGGGTGTACTCCCTTCATTTCCTTGTAACTCCAAGCGAAGGCTTCTAGGTTTTCTCTCAGCATGTTGCATAGGTTTTCCTCTTCAAGAGCAGAAAGAGATGGATTAATTTTAAAAGTTTTTTCTGGGCCAAATTCTATGTTTTTAACACGGAGTGGGTTTGAATTGGCCAAGTATAAGTTAACTGGATGATTGTTCTTGGTTTCCCTTACTTCTTCTTCTAATGGTAACAAACTAGGATTTGGACTTTGGAGCAGGTGTTCAATTAAGTCATCCTCATCTTGATGTCCTCCTCCTATGGTTGCTTCCAAAGCATAAAGTTGGACTGAATAAGCCTCATCTTCTTCCTCCTCCTCCAACCATAAAGGTAAATCATGCTCTAGAGAAGGTTGAGCGAGAGGGTATAGGACTAACTGCTAGGACATCTACCCATTCTTAATGGTCATATTCCCATCTATGTGGCTAACGCAAGCATCACCTATGGCCAACCATGGCCTCCCAAGGATGAGAGGGTAACTAGTAAACTTAGCCTTAGGATGGAAAACTAGGAAATCTACAGGGTACTCCCAGGAGTCAGTGGAGACCATCACATCCTCCACAATTCTCTCAGGGGTGATTATGGAATGGTCTACAGGTTGTAGAACTGTTGTGGTATTTCTCAATGACTCTTGGAGGTTGAGCTTGAGCATGGTTTCCTTGGTCATCACATTAATGGCAGCCCTCAGATCAATCAAAGTGTGTGGGACAATGATGCCATTGATGTTCACATCTACTACAGGGCTTCCAGGGTCCAAATATTTCAGACATATTATCTATCCCAGCATTAAGTCAGACAACTTCCCAATGACATTAATGGTAGGGGCATCCCTTTTTCTTCTTCCTGGATGCTTGAAAAAATTCTCTTTAATCAACTTATTGTAAATGGGAACATCTTTTATTCCTTGGAGAAGGGGGATCTTTACACATAGATTTTTCAATTCTCCCAGAAGCTCTAGTTCTTCTGGGGTAGGCTGGAGTGGTTGGGCTAATCTCTCAGGAAAAGGTGGATTTACTTTAAGGTTGCTTTCCTCTCTTTCTTCCTCAACCTCCCTATGTGGAGAGGGAGGTTTGTTATCTTGGAGAATTCTCCCAGATCTTAGGTTGATCTCATGAATTTCTATAGAATAAGATGGGTATGATGTCTCTCTATTGTATGCTTGTTGAACCTGCCTATTGTTTGGGTTTGGATTTGGCTGGGTAGGCATTTGGGGTTGCTTGGGTGGAGCAGAGTGTAAGAGTTGTGGTTGGGTAGGTGGTGGAGGCAATATAACTGGAGCATTTTTGTATTGGGGCCTCCACCCCTGGTGTGGGGTATTCCATTGAGGTTGTGGTGGAACATAAAGTTGAAATGACTGGTTGGATGGATAGGAATGATACTGAGATGCATAGGACCAAGGAGGGGGTGTAGACTAGGAAGGATGATCAGGGGGTCCCCAAGAAGGTATAACTGTGGTTTGGTTGGGGTTGTACTATGCATGGGATGACCCTTGCATACCCTGCTGGTATGGTCTAGGCCCAGGAGGTATTCTTTATTTGATGGAGAAAAGCTGCTCATTAACCCCTTCTTCTCTTTGATAGACAACTTTGAGTCCGGGTAAAGAAGGGCACTTTTCTGTGGAGTGGTTTTCTTCACAAACCTAGAAAATCTCAACACAGTTCAATGGACATTCGTTCCTAGGATGCCTCTTGGTGCATCTAGGACAAAATATGGCCAAGGATCTCTTTACTTCCTCTGGATTCCTTTTGATGTTCATGGTGTCCAATTGCAAGGCAAGGGTTTGCAGCATCTCACTTTTGAAATCTTCCAGCATATTTCCAATTTCACCCTAGATGGATAAGTTGGAAGATGATGTACTGGCCATAGATTGACTACCCCTACCGTTTTTCCTGGCTACCATAAAATGGTTTCTAAAGTCAATCTTGATATCCTCATAGGGTAATTGGTAGATATCTCCTCTTGCTAACAAGTGTAAGGTATCCAGAAGATCTCCCCTTACTCCTCTGAGCAGGACCAACTTTAGTGACTCAGGGTCAAGTGTGCACCCGACCCTTTTGTAATTGAGCTGGAATCTTTCTTCATAGTCTTCTAAGGATTCATCATGGCCCATGGTCATCCTGAAAATATCTTCTTTAGTATACTTTGACCTATAATAGTCCCTATATTTGTTGTTAAAATCCTGTTGCATCTAAGCCCATGTTGTGATGCTATCTCCAGGTAAACCCATGAATCAACGCAATGATGCATCCTTGAGGGTAGATGCAAACAGTTTTAACTTTTTCTCGTCATCTGTATAGTCATAGGTTTAGCATATAACAAAAAAATCAAATAGGAAAGTGTCAGGGTCCTCTGTGGTTAGGCCATGGAAATGAGATAGAGCAGAGGGGCTTATATTCTTCATCTTAGTGTCCCCATTGGTTTCCCTGACGGGAAAGGAACCCTCAATTCTCTCTCTATTCCCTTTGTCATTTTGGTTTTCAGCCATTAGTTCAGTAGGAATGGGTTCCTCTTATTTTTCTTCCCCTATAGGTTCTTCAAATATGTTAGGTTGCTCACGTAAAGGTTCCTTCAGTTCATAGCCATCGAAGAAAAGAGAAGGTTGATTGTTGGATGCAGTGGGGGTATTTGGCAAGAATTTTCCTAAATTTTCCCTACTCCTATGAGACATGAAAGGAAATGTTTTTGGGTTGGTTTTTGGAAGATTTTTTTGCAATAAAGTACTTTGCAGAAATGAAATTGTTGATTGAATGAAAACTACTGACAGAAAGAAACTACTTGCTGAATTGAAATTCTATTTACAGAATGGAAAGGAAAGCAGATAATGACAACTGAAAGAAATGAAGCTACTGTTGGGCCGTTAATATGCCATTATTATTATCACTTTTGAACACTTATCCTGCCCATTTCCACTATTCTTCATCATATCATTTGTTATAATTTATCATTTAAATCCATTTTATAAATGATTTATGATCTTATGGATGAATATTATTTATTCTCCTTTATTTCTAATAAATTGATGATTATGAATGATTTTATCAATGATAGTTTCAATAAATTAGTTGTAACATTATTTACCATTTTTAACCTCCAAGATAATTTCTAGATTGAAGATTTGACCATTAAATTTGCCAACTCAGAAATTCGTTGGAATAAGAAGTGACAGTTTTGCGGTTACTATTCTGAGCAAATGAAGAAGAATTTGGAAAATCTGGAACATGGGTTTTGTCCAGAACGGACCCAACTAACTTTACTAAAAAACAGTTTTCCAAAATTCGGCTTGTACAGAGAGAAATGTAGGGTTCTTTGAGCATTATTTTCTCAAATTTGTTGTTGCAGCCGTCCTCCAAATCTCAGTTGCAAAGCCAAATTCATCTTGCTTTTGTTGAGAGATGAAAGGAAATATATTTTCTTGTTGATCAACTGGTTAGAATCAATCCAATTTTGTAAAAGAAATCATGTTGTAATTATCTTTATTGTAACTTCTCTCTGATCTCTCTATTTAAATGAAAACAGAGATCAGAGAGGGGGATGACTTCAGGATGACTTCAGGGGACTTCAGGATGACTTTGGGGATGGAGAATTAAGGATTCAGGATTGGAGATTTAAGAATGATGATGGATTATTCATGATAGGATAAGGATTGTTGCATTGCCATTGTAATTCTCAAGCTTTTGTTGTTGTAATGATTGCACAATTTGATGATTAATATATGATTTGGGAGTTGTTGCTCATTCTTCTCATCTGAAGTAACCCAGCAGCATCCGCTGGCGACTAAGGGCCCAACCACTGGTGGATTGTGCTACTGTTGTATATTATATCTTTAGTTCATGCATGGTTTGCTTATCAAGCTTTATTCAGTAATCTGGTATGTTTTGTTATTTTACATCACGGTTCTGTTATATTTGATTTATGTCCAACTAATCAATATCATTCTCTATGACAGGAATGTAGTATTGATTCATCTTGACTTGGTAACGCATTGATGTTCTTTTAATCATTGATATAACATTGTTGATCCTTACAAAATGTTATTGATGTTCAATTACAGCGTAACCGTGTTGTGACCTTCATAAATTGGTATTGTTGAATTCATCTTAGAGATTATATTTCCTGGCGATTGTTGAACCTATTGACGTTGTTGTTCCATTACAAAATACAGTCGTATTCTTTATAACTAAGACTGATAATTGGATTACCATATCAAATTACTATTAAGGTGTGTCGTGTGTATTTATATTTGACTTTCCAGCATTGTTTCATATTCCATCATTAATCAATGCTGTTCTATTTTCTTGTGTTGTTCGATTTATTCTTAGAATTAAGATTGCTATTAATTTGGCTTTGCTGTTGTTCATTTCCATTAATTAAAGTTTGATGTTCAGATTCCTTTAATTCTAGTTTGTTGTTCCATTTACGGCTGTTCCATTTTAGACTTGTTGTTCCATTTCCTATTTGTTGTTCTATTTTACTTTCTGGCGTTCCATTTACTTGTATTTGCTGCTTTGGTGTGAGAGAAGGTCTAAGGCTGTAGTGAGCCTCAGCAGTCGCTGCCTAGCCCCCAGACCTATGGTCCATGCTCTAATTTCCTTTCCATCAGTTTCTAGAGGGATGGGTTATCGCTTCCGCACCCTTGACTGATAAGTTGCCTTGTGTGATTTTATCCTCTTGAAGTAATTTAGTCATAGTTTAGCATCCGTTTACTTTTGTATTTTCTGAACGTTGTACTACTAAACATTACTCTTGAGTAAATAGCCACCTCAGACTAAGTACACTCTTGAAATAAAAAGTCGTCCCTGGGTTGACAAGTAATGTGAGGTAATTAGGTGTTAAAAAGACCATTTTTATCGCTCCACATTTTGGCACCGTTGCTGGGGAGAGTGTAGCCATTTCTAAAGAGTAGTGTGAATCTAATGAGTGCCTGCTAGGGAAGAGTTGGATCTTAAAAACGGAAGGTAAGAACCTGCGTACGGAGCATGTAAAAGCCCTGCTCCCCAGTCCGCTTTCCAGCAGGACTGTTAAAGAACCTAGGGTAGAAATAGATGTTTGAATTTTTGTGTGAATGATTAGGAAAAGATAGAAATTTTTAAAAAATGAATCACGTGATCTCATGCAAGTGGTGATGTAAGCACCACCCATTTCACTAACCGATTGACCGGAACATTTGAAGAAGGAGCCTCGAAGAAACACATGAAAAACATCTTATACTATGGTAAGAAATGGCTCACGTTTCTACTTTTGAATTTCCTATCAAAGATCTAGGAGGAGTGACACAAATGCACATAATTCCCCCATCTTTACCAAATTTTCATGGTTTAGCAAATGAAGATCCACATACATTCTTATTTGAGTTCGAAATACTTTGTAGAGGATATGATTATTGTACTAACGATCAAAGATTGAAAGTGTTTCCTCTTACTCTAAAAGGAGCAGCTCTCCGATGGTTCATAAGCCTAGGTGGGAATTACATCCAATCATGGGAGGACATGAAGAACATATTCTTGAAGAAATACCAAGACTATTGCAAATCCAATGAAGATATTTTCGGTATGATACAAGGGGAAGATGAAAGTTTGGAGGACTATGTAGATCGATTTCAATATAACTTTCAAAAATCAAAATATGAGCATTTGGAAAAAGAGATATTAAAAACCCTCCTTCTTAAAGGGATCAAAGATAAATTTTTAGAAATCTTAAATCTGATAGAAAAAGGTGATGTTTTTCAGTTATCATATGATGATGTTTGTGAGTTGTGCATAAGGTATTCAAGAGGAATCTTCAAGGCTGGTAAGAGTTCTAGAGATGTTTGTTCCTTCTTTTCTAAATCTGCTACAAGAATAGGAGACATAAGAGCTGAAATCAATGCTTTATTTGAAAATTTTAAAGTTGATTTTATTAGCTCTCTAAATGAAAAATTGGATGTTTTGCAGGTTCATAAAAATCAAGAATTGGATGAAGTGTTTTTCCCTCATGACCAAAAGGAGCATCTCATAGATACTCACTCTTCCTTATCTAGGATGGAAGTGGCATATCAAAGAGATGGGAAAGCTGCAACAAGGCCTATAGGTATGGCTCAAAACACTTTTTCTCCATTGTCATACTTGCATAATCCATTATGGAATGCTAATGTGTTAGGGCAGTCATGTCAATTTCAATATAACCACCTATCTGTTTACAAGTTGGGCATGGTTCATCTTATGATGGCATGACTACTCTCCCTCATCTTGTAGCACAAACACATTCTCCATATTCTCCATCAGCTCTTTCACAACACCTTGCTTGCCCATCAAAACCATTCACACAACTCAATCAACCACATCATCAAAACGCTCCATTCCATACACATTTTCCTGCTCAACTAATTCCACACCCTCACCATAATAAACCAGTACAACATGCTTACAATGTTGAACTAGCAAATTTACCCACCCTTCCCACCCATTCTATCTCACATGTGTTATTAGAGAAAACCTACAATGAGATTCAGAATGTTTCAAATGCAAAAATTGTAGAAGCTATGGAAGAAAATGAGGTTTCTTGTAGGATGCATCAACAAGTTATTTTAAAAGACCAAGAACTTCATGGTATGATGGCTATGTGAAATCAAAAAAGTAAAGGATATATTGAAGATTGGTTTTACTCCATCACTTGTTTGCAACATCACTCTATGCTTCAACAATTTTTGAAACCATCTTTTCAAGGGAAGTTGGCTTCTCATACCCTAGTTTTTGTCAACATGCATTTTTCAAATTTGGGTATGTGCATACATGAGACCTTATTTCTAACATGGTTCCACTGGAAATACTCTTATACATAAACATAATCAATTCTCAAAGAAGAGTAGGATAGTGGAGAAAATAAAATAAATAAAGAAATAAAACAAACACATTTTTCTATTATTTTTGTAAAACTAGTTGTTTCTTTTGTTACAACACGCTATTGAAATCAACATCGGTGATAAATATTTCAATCTATTTGTGTATGTAGATGAATCATAATAGAAATAATAAGTTCTACAACACCTCTATTTTCATTTTTATTCACCAAAATGAAAAAATGCTTGAATATCATTTTTTTGGCTTGCGGGCTTGAATGAACTTTTCTGGAAAAACAGTCGGGACAGTCATGTTTTTGGGGGACCAAAAGTGAATATTTTTAAAACCTGTTTCTAATCCCTAAGTAGCCCTTGATGTCTACTTTCTAACCATTTGAATCACTCAATTTGGATTTGAAACGAAAAAGTTAGAGCCAAAACATTGACCGGATGTCTAGCGGGCAGCTCAGGAACATAGTTGGGACAGTCAGTTTTTGGAGGCCTAAATGAATGAATTTTGAAAACATGTTTCTATGGTAGATTCCCCTATGAATCTAGTTTACAATGCAATTGGAATCACTTATTTTCGATCTCGTATGGGGAAGTTATGATCAAAATACTGATTGTCTATCGTAAATCAGCACTCTTAAAACTATGTCTTTCTGGCTATTCCCTACAGTATTTGACCTATCAATTCTTCTTGTATTCAAAACCTGTTTCTATTGAAGATAAATAAATGAATCTACTTTCATTTCCAATTTGAATCATTCGAATCCGACATCAAACGAAAAAGTTACGCTTGAAATATCAACTGTTGGTCTAAGCCGGGTAATCGAAAATGACTCTATTATGCAGGTTGTTCTAAACAAAATTGACATATCATATCATTGAATATTTAAAACCTATTTCTAATGGAGATAAACCTTTGAATTAGCTCTCATTTGGCTTTGGAATCACTCAATTTCGACGAAAAACAAAGAAGTTGTGATTAAAACACTGCAGGCTAGTATGATTGGCCACTGCTCTCCCGCAGGTAACAAATAAATTTTACTTTGTTATTTTCGCTGTGGATTTGTTCTACAGAGTAACTACTTGTTAGTTTTTTACATAATTCTTGGATTAGGGGAGCCCGCGCACCTCTCTTTCTCCATGATTTAATGTTTTATTGCAGGTAGATACTCGTTTTTTGCAGGTCTTGGGAAAATAAGGAAGGTCAATTTATGGACGAGTGATTTTTCAAAGAAGTTTTTATAAAACAAAGGAATTTTATCGAAATCATTACCCAACGGATTCATAATAGAACAAATGAAGAATTGATTTCAATTTCAAGATTCATGTCTTGTCACTGCTGCCAAAACATTTCTCAAATAGAACATTTTTTTGACATAACATCATAGCTGTTGCAACTCAATTTATTTATTTACATACTGCTTTTTGTTGTTTCTTTTCTAATTTCTCTTCTATTTTGTGTTTCAGGTGTTGCTTCATTCAAAGTGCAACTCATCCTCAGCATCAATGCGGTGAACAGCTAATTCATTCTTTGCGTGTTTGCGTTTTATGGTTGTGTATTTTGCTATTCCTTTTCGAAATGGAACAACTACTGTTCCTTTTCGAAATGGAACAGTGCTTTTGCACTTTCACGTTGGGTGTGTTTTTGCTGTTCCTTTTTTCAAAAGGAACAGCAGTTCCTGTTTTTGCTGATCCTTTTTTCAAAAGGAACAGCAGTTTGAGTTTTTGCTGTTCCTTTTTTTTCAAAAGGAACAGCAGTTTGTGTTTTTGCTGTTCCTTTTTCAAAAGGAACACCAGTTTGAGTTTTTGTTGTTCCTTTTTCAAAAGGAACACCAGTTTGAGTTTTTGTTGTTCCTTTTTTTCAAAAGGAACAGCAGTTTGTGTTTTTGCTGTTCCTTTTTCAAAAGGAACAACAGTTTGAGTTTTCGCTGTTCCTTTTTCAAAAGGAACAACAGTTTGAGTTTTTGCTGTTCCTTTTTAAGAAGGAACAACAGTTTGAGTTTTTACTGTTCCTTTTTTCAAAAGGAACAGCAGTGCGTTTTTTTGCTGTTCCTTTTCCAAAAAGGAACAGCAGTTTCGCATTTTTGTGTGTATTTTTCTTTTTTGGTGTGCATTTTCTTTGATGTTCCTTACACGAAACACCGCTTTGTGAGTCTTTTTGCTGTTCATTCAAAAGAGCAACACTTTGGGAATATTTTTGAGGGCAACCCTTTCCTTTCTCTTGTGGGATTATTCATAGTTCAACTCAACCACATTCTCCTGATTATCTTTCATGGCATGAAGTACACTACTTTTATGAGGACAAGAATTATGGATTCTATTGAAGCAAGTTAATATCATTTACGTTATGATCTTTAACAGGATAGCTCCTTGATGATAGTTTCTTTTCAAAAAGGGACACAATTATTTATATATTACTTTACTGCATTGTTTTCTGCTGTACATGTTACTGATTGATCATCTTAATACCATGCTGGTTCCACCCTTCCTAGTTATAATCTTCTCTATCTGTAATAAATGAGATTATAGGTATATTTTAATATATTGACATGTTCAACTTCTTCCGCCATCCCTGCTCTTAAGGAGTACTGAGCCTCCCTCTTTTTCTCATAAAAATGTGTAATAACAACAAAATTTTGTTCGCAGATGGAGGATAGGGGGTCTCATTACGAGCCAGCCTACCATGTTCATAAGGTT
>APFE031008124.1:10710-138612 GCA_000404065.3 Pinus taeda | reverse complement strand
ATTTATTCTCCTTTATTTCTAATAAATTGATGATTATGAATGATTTTATCAATGATAGTTTCAATAAATTAATTGTAATATTATTTACCATTTTTAACCTCCAAGATAATTTCTAGATTGAAGATTTGACCATTAAATCTGCCAACTCAGAAATTCGCTGGAATAAGAAGTGACAGTCTTGCGGTTAAGATTTTGAGCAAATGAAGAAGAATTTGGAAAATCTGGAACATGGGTTTTGTCCAGAACGGACCCAATTAACTTTTTGAAAGAACGGTTTGCCCAAATTCGGCTTGTACTGAGAGAAATGTAGGGTTCTTTGAGCATGATTTTCTCAGATTTGCTGTTGCGGCCGTCCTCCAAATCTCAGTTGCAAAGCCAAATTCGTCTTGCTTTTGTTGAGAGATGAAAGGAAATGTATTTTCTTGTTGATCAACTGGTTAGAATCAATCCAATTTTGTAAAATAAATCATGTTGTAGTTATATTTATTGTAACTTCTCTCTGATCTCTCTATTTAAATGAAAACAGAGATCAGAGAGGGGGATGACTTCAGGGGACTTCAGGATGACTTTGGGGATGGAGAATTGAGGATTCAGGATTGGAGATTCAAGAGTGATGATGGATTATTCATGATAGGATAGGGATTGTTGCATTGCCATTGTAATTCTCAAGCTTTTGCTGTTGTAATGATTGCACAATTTGATTATTAATATATGATTTGGGAGTTGTTGTTCATTCTTCTCATCTGAAGTAGCCCAACAGCATCCGCTGGCGGCTAAGGGCCCAGCCACTGGTGGATTGTGCTGCTACTGTATATTATATCTTTAGTTCATTCATGGTTTGCTTATCAAGCTTTATTCGGTAATCTGGTATGTTTAGTTATTTTACATCACGGTTCTGTTATATTTGATTTATGTCCAGCTGATCAATATCATTCTCTATGACAGGAATGTAGTATTGATTCATCTTGACTTAGTAACGGATTGTTGTTCTTTTAATCATTGATATAACGTTGTTGATCCTTACAGAATGTTATTGATGTTCAATTACAGCGTAACCGTGTTGTGACCTTCATAAATTGGTATTGCTGAATTCATCTTAGAGATTATATTTCCTGGCGATTGTTGAATCTATTGACATTGTTGTTCCATTACAAAATACAGTCGTATTCTTTATAACTAAGACTGATAATTGGATTACCATATCTGATTACTATTAAGGTGTGCCGTGTGTATTTATATTTGACTTTCCAGCATTGTTTCATATTCCATCATTAATCAATGTTGTTCTATTTTCTTGTGTTGTTCGATTTATTCTTAGAGTAAAGATTGCTATTAATTTGGCTTTGTTGTTGTTCATTTCCATTAATTAAAGTTTGTTGTTCAGATTCCTTTAATTCTAGCTTGCTGTTCCATTTACGGCCGTTCCATTTTAGACTTGTTGTTCCATTTCCTATTTGTTGTTCTATTTTATTTTATGTCGTTCCATTTACTTGTATTTGTTGCTTTGGTGTGAGAGAAGGTCTAAGTCTATAGTGAGCCTCAGCAGTCGCTGCCTAGCTCTCAGACCTATGGTCCATGCTCTAATTTCCTTTCCATCAGTTTCTAGAGGGATGGGTTATCGCTTCCGCACCCTTGACTGATAAGTTGCCTTGTGTGATTTTATCCTTTTGAAGTAATTTAGTCATAGTTTAACATCCGTTTACTCTTGTATTTTCTGAACGTTGTACTACTAAACATTACTCTTGAGTAAATAGCCACCTCAGACTGAGTACACTCTTGAAATAAAAAGTTGTCCCTGGGTTGACAATTAATGTGAGGTAATTAGGTGTTAAAAAGACCCTTTTTATCGCTCCACAGCTACTAGATTACTTTTTCAGAAATCTACTAATGGAAGAGAGTTGGAGACTAGAAACAGAAGAAAAGAAAGCAGACTAGAAATAGAAGAAAAGAAAGCAGTACTCACATTCTACTTAGACACCTCCCCAACAATAGTGCCAAGAAGTGATGAGCGGCAGTATTGCAGCAAGGATGTTGCAACTCCTGGGCTACTAGCTTTACTTATCAACCTGGGGTTTGTACAAACTTGGAGGTGATAGTGCTATATGCACAAGCAGAAGTGAAGGTCCTGCCCGTTGTCACTTGTTCATCTAGCAAGAGGCCCCAGGGGTTCCAAGCCAGACTTCTATAAAGTCAGAAGAAGTTTGATTCTTTGATGGAAGAAGAGAAATCTATTCTAAGAGAGCTTACTCTACTGCAGTAATGAAGAAAACAACATATAATGCTAAATCACACCATATCCTAATTAACCATTTAAACAGCTAAACTAAGTAGAATTTCTAAATCAACACTAACCTAATGCTGCTATCTAAGTTACAGAAGTAAAGAGAATTAAACCAAACTAATGTGTAAGCAAGGAGACTAAACTAAGTTTGTTTTTGCGTTTTTGGTGTTTTGGTAAAATAAAGCATGCAAGGAGTCAAGCGGGAGAGCAAGTGAAGATCGAAATCAGTGAAAGGAGGATGTAATGAAGCAACAGTGCATGGGAACCGTTGGATTGATCAATGAATGGTAAAAAAGGAAGATGAGCGGTGGAGATCTTATCGTAGGAGATTACATGAATAGATGGATGAATAGGACTAATGGAAGATGAATGGAGGAGATCTTATCCAGGAGGTTAAGTCAAGAGATGGATGAATAGGACTAATCAAAAGATGAATGGCGGAGATCTTATCGCGGGAGGTTAAGTCAAGAGATGGATGAATAGGACTAACGGGAGATGAATGGCAGAGATCTTATCGCGGGAGGTTAAGTCAAGAGATGGACGAACATGACTAATCAGAAGATAAGCAATGGAGATCTTATCATGGAGATAAAGTGAATAGATGGATGGATCACATCAAGTCACGTGGCGACATAAGGGTAAAATACGTGTGGAATGATGGAGGGGTTTCTGTAGGCAGTAAGTAGTTTCTCGCGTGTCCTCAAAGATGTAAGTGGAATTCCAAACTTTTATGCAATTAACCTAACTAAGTGACACGTAGCATGAGAAAACCACCTTTCTCGTGTGCTCTCGGGTGGATATCAGTCGTGCAAGAATCCGCACAAGATTTCACGATAATCGTTGGATCAAGCTAGACAGATTGACAGTGGAGATTTGGAGTGCATAAATTATTAAGACGATGTGATAGCCCTTGGATCAAGCTAGACATATTGACGATGGAGGTTTGGAGCGCATAAAGTCAAAGTTGAAATGAATACGAAGAAGCTATGCGACACGCGGTTGTTGGTAGTTGGTCAGGGTGTTTGTGAAAGGAAATATACGATTATACTCCTTGCTAACCTGCTAACTAAAGAAAAAGGCATAAATGGAAGCAAACTAAAACACAACCAACCTATGCTACACTGCGGTAATGGAAATGCAGATACTTAAGCCAATGAACGATTAGACCATGAATCTATGCGTTACGATGTTGTAATGGAAATGCAGCTACTGAAGCAAATGAATGATTGAACCATGAATCTACTCTAACATACATGTACAATAAAGAGGAGCCTTAGCTGCTAGGGTTGGGCCCTAACCCAAGAGCTTCAGCCCTATGAGTTAACTCAGTGCTAGCTCGAAACAAAACTCATTCTTATTATCAAAATAGTGGATTACATCAAAAACTGTCACAAGTCTTGCAACTCGAAAATAAAGTAGAGTTTTACAATCAAAATTCTAAATCCTACTAAGGTCCTAGGCCTCTCTACTTATGCATCTTAAGTCTCCAACGACTTCCTTAAAATTAGGGAGGATTGGCTCCTAAACTAGAGATAAACTAGTGCTTTGACTTCCACTTGCTCGACTGCCTTCTAGTCCTCATGTTTTGGTTGGTTGCACTCCAAGCTGATGGAGGAATATTCAAATGGGGGGGTAGTAAATGAGGAGGATTTCCCTCCTATAACTCCTCTTCCTTGTCTCATTCGAGTTTTGACCAAGGTCTTTGCTAAAATATCTTGCTTTTATCCTTTAATCCTGCATTACATGCACATTAGACCACAAAGCAAAATATCCAACTCTAACTCATTTCATAAACAAAATATGATCTAAAGTATTGTTGGGTTGTGTTATATTCTTTCCACGACTAGCCCACGTAGTTCATCGGGGGTTATAGGAGGGGAGGTCACAGGGGGTTTGAGGGGTTCCCATAACCCCACTCTATGGGGTCCGTGGCAGTGCCCCAGAAAATTTTGGTTTTGGACCCTAAGTTAGGTTGGGCATACCCACCTATGGTTTTGTGCATGATTTCCGCACATGGTTTTGGACGCAATGGTTTTCGGTCCATGGTTTTGGACACGATGGATTTCGGTCCATGGTATTGGATGCTTCGGCATGTATAAATATGTATTGTAACATTGAAAGGAACATAATGAAAAAATCAAGCTGGTAGTCCTTGTTTTGGGATCTAGGGGAAAATATCTGTGTATATGTGTTTTATGTGTTATGATTTCGCATTGTTTATTTTCTGTGTTTTAGAATTTGTATGCAGGTAATTTCTGTACGGGGATAAAACCTACATTTGGTATCAGAGCTATTTTGGCTTCAAGGGGACGCCTTTGTTGCTGAGGGGTTTCACTCGGGCCTGTGGTAGACCCTGTTCAGTGGGAGATCTGCGAGATCGATTATATTGGTGAAAGAAGATGGAAAGCAGTGGAAAGATAGAGATCAAGAAATTTAATGTTAAAAGTTTTGAGTTGTGAAAACTCAAGATGGAGGATCTATTGGTGGATAAAGATTAGTGGATCACGGTCGATCCGGGTACTAAACCAACGGGAGTGTCCGATGAAGAATGGAAGAAGTTGGATCGGAAGGAAAAGAGCACAATACGATTGTGTCTCAGATTCAGTATTGCTGAATGTATCAGGGGAAGCTACGGTGAAGGCTTTGTGGGACAAGTTAGGGACTTTGTACCAATCTAATTCTCTGGTGAATAAATTGTTCCTGCGGAAAAAAATGTATAACCTAAGGATGGAAGATGGAGACTTGGTGACAGATCATCTAAACGCATTTAATACTGTGGTAAGTCAGTTAGCATCAGTTGATATTAAAATTTCAGATGAAGATAAGTGCATTAGTTTGTTGTGTTCTCTACTAGATTCGTGGGATAGTCTGGTTATTGCAATAAGTAGCAATGCAACTACCTTGCAGTTTGATGAAATAGTCTCATCCTTGCTGACAGAGGAGATGAGACGAAAAATATATGGAGAGCCAAAATGGTGATGCCTTGTCTGTATGAGGATGGTCCCAGAACAGAAACAAAAATAACTCATCGAGTGGGAGATCTAAATCAAGAGGGAGATCTGAATCTTCATGAAAACCTGTAAAGGTGGTGTGCTGGAAATGCGGAAATGAAGGGCACTACAAAAGGTACTGTAAATCTAAAGGTCCTGATAAAGGAAAGGGATCTGATGATGCTCCTTCTGCAGAGGTGAAAACCACCTCAGATGAAGGTGGGGATGTGCACTTGGCTTCTTTAAGTACACATGTAGATCATGAGGCATGGTTGGTTGACTCAGGTGCATCCTTTCACTTCACTCCCCATAGAGAGTGGTTTTGCGAGTATGAGAAATATGATGGTGTTGATGTCTTCTTAAGGGATGATAGGAAGGCTAGAATCGTTGGTCGCAGAAAAGTAAAGTTGAAGTTCCAAGGTGGAAAGGTTAGAACACTTTCGAGTGTTCTGCATATTCCTGCATTGGCCAGAAATATAATTTCTGTAATCAAGTTGAATGATGGAAGTGTAAAAACAGTGTTCGTGAAGGACACCTACAAGATGGTTCGGGGAGCATTGGTATTGATGCAGGGAGTTCAGATTGGAACTCTGTACAAGCTACAAGGTAGCATGATTGTTGATGGGTGAAACAGTTTTGTGGTTCCTGAAAGTGGAGCATAAAATCTAGTGGTCTTTGGAGAGAAGACCATGTTATGGCATCAAAGGCTTGGACATATTGGAGAGAAGGCTTTCGAATACTTCATGGTAAAGGTATGGTAGAAGGTATGAGTAATAGCTCTTTGGATTTTGATTTCTGTGAAAATTGTGTATATGGGAAGCAGAATCGGGTGAGTTTCCCCTCTGGTGGTAAGAGGACGAAACAAATATTAGAGCTTGTGCACAGTGATGTGTTTGGACGTGTGAAAGTTCCATCACTGGGTAAGTCTATGTACTATGTATCAATTATAGATGACTTCTCAAGGAATACATGGATATATTTCCTTAAGAAGAAATCTAAAGTCTTTGATAGGTTTAAAGAATTTAAGGCTCTGGGTGGAAAATCAGATAGAGAAGAAGATAAAGGTACTGAGGACAGATAATGGTGGAGAATTTTGCAGCAAGGAATTTGAAGAATTCTGTAAGAAGTGTGGTATAGCACGGCAAAAAACTACTCCATATACACCTCAGAAAAATGGAGTCACAGAAAGAATGAACAAGACATTGATGGAAAGGGCAAGAAGCATGCTCAGTGGTGTCGGGTTAGGGCAGGAATTCTGGGCAGAGGTGGAGACAGCATGTTACCTGGTCAACAGATCACCTTCATCAGCGTTGGAGGATAAGACTCCACAAGAGGTATGGACTAGTAAGAAACCCTCTCTTTCACATCTGAGAGTATTTGGATGTGATGCATATGTACATGTTCCAAAGGAGAAACAAACCAGGTTGGAGAGTAAATCTGAAAAGTTCATCTTTATTGGGTATAAGGATGGTTTAAAGGGTTATAAGCTTTGGAACCCAGCAACAAGGAAGGTTGTGTACAACAGACATGTGGTGTTCAGAGAGGTGAAATATGTTATTAAACATGAATTCCAACCAAAGGAACCTAAGAAGATAGAGTTTGAGCTAAAGGAGGAAGAATCAGACTCTACAACAGAGGAGGAACCCGAAGATGAAGAGCCACAAACTCCGAGTGTAAGAAGATCAGTTCGAGAAAGAAGGCATCCAAAAAGGTATAGTCCATCTGCTTTCTGTTCAAATTTTGCTTTATCTATTACTGATGATGATCGCAGAACTGTGAAGGAAGCAGTAGATTCAGAGGATGGAAAACTCTGGAAAGAGGCCATGGTTGATGAAATGACATCTTTGCACAAAAATGAGGCATGGGATCTGGTGGAGTTGCTGGCTGGAAGGAAACCCATTGGCAGCAAATGGGTGTTCAAGAAGAAGACAAATGTAGAAGGAAAGGTGGAGAAATACAAAGCTCAGTTGGTAGCAAAAGGTTATTCCAAGGTGTTGGGAATTGATTTTGGTGAAATTTTTTATCCTGTTTCCAAGGTAGCTTCTATTAGATTACTTTTATCTATTGTTGCTACTTTTGATTTTGAGGTAGAACAGATGGATGTGAAGAAAACATTTCTTCATGGGGATCTAGAAGAGGAGATCTACATGAAGAAACCTAAAGGCTTTGCGGTGAAGGGTAAGAAAGAACTGGTACGCAAGTTAAAGAAGTCTCTATATGGGTTAAAACAGTCACCAAGGATGTGGTATCAGAAATTTGATACATTTATACGGGGACTTGGCTTCACCAGAAGCAAAGCAGATCATTGTGTGTATTTTAAATTAATTGGTGACCGTTTATTTATCTGGTCTTGTATGTGGATGATATGTTGTTGGTTGGAAATGACAAAGAAATTATCCAGGATTTGAAGACCCAATTGTCCTCCAAATTCGACATGAAAGATCTCGGTGCTGCAAACTATATTTTGGGCATGGAAATTAAAAGAGATCGGAAAAAGAGGAAGCTCTATTTAAACTAGAGGAAGTATGTCGAGACAATATTGCAGAGGTTTAATATGTAGGATAGTAAACCAATGAAGATTCCTATTCTTGTAGGTGAAAATTTATCTGTTGAACAGTGTCCCAAGACACAAGAAGAGGAAGAGGATATGTCCCATGTTCCATATGCAAGTGCAGTCAGTAGTCTGATGTATGCAACGGTCTGTACTAGACTAGACATTGCACATGCAGTGGGAGTATTGAGCAGGTTTATGTCAAAACCAGGAAAGGAGCATTGGACAGCAGTGAAGCAGGTTTTCAGGTATTTGTGTGGCACTAGTGATTATGGTTTGTGCTACCAAGGAAGACCAAGATTAGACAGAGTGTTGGATATTCGTGGCTTTGTTGATGCAAACTAGGCTGGAGATCTGGATCAAAGAAGATCTACAAGTGGGTATGTGTTTAACCTATTTGGAGGTGCAGTCAGTTGGATGAGTAAGAAACAATTTGTAGTGGCACTATCAACTACAGAGGCAGAATACGTGGCAGCGACTCATGCAAGCAAGGAAGTAGTTTGGTTGCAGAGATTGTGTTCAAGTATGGGGTTCGTACAAGAAGCTATAAGGATAGACTGTGACAACCAAAGTACAATTTTCTTGGTAGAGAAACATGCATATCATTCGAAGACAAAGCACATTGATGTTCAGTATCACTTTGTGAGGGATATGATAGAAGACAAAAAGGTGTTGCTGGTAAAAGTGGACACTTTGAAGAACACTGCAGATGCATTGACAAAATCTGTGAGCTTTGAGAAGTTCTCCTAGTGTAGAGAAACAATGGGCATTTCAGGGTTGGAAAAATGGCTAAGCTCTCTTGTGGCCCCCTGTGGAAAGAAAACAACAAGTGGGAGAATGTTGGGTTGTGTTATATTCTTTCCATGTAGTTAACGGGGGGTTTGAGTGGTACCCGTAACCCCACTTTATGGGTTTCGGGGCAGCGCCCTAGAAAATTTTGATTTTGGACCCTATGTTAGGTTGGGCGGACCCACGTATGGTTTTGTGCATGATTTTTCGGTCCATGGTATTGGATGCTTTAGCATGTATAAATATGTATTATAACATGGAAAGGAACATAATGAAAAATCAAGCTGGTAGTCCCAGTTTTGTGATCCAATGGGAAAATCTCTATGTATATGTGTTTTATGTGTTATACTCTCGCATTGTTTATTTTTCTGTGTTTTAGAATTCGTATGCAGGTAATTTTTGTACGGGATTAAAACCTATAGAGGTGAGATTTGTGAGACCTATAGGGCATGGATCAGATGGAGAGCATGATTTCTGATAACCTGGCCTACTACTGGGAGAGATCTGCTACATAAAAATAGATAGTTAACCAAGGAAATCAAGCAACAAGTGAAATGAATGTGTTTAGGAAAAACATAGTTTTGCATAAAAATGGTCTAAACTATGATCTATGAAAGGAAATGCTGAGAAATGATGTAGAAAAGGAAAGCATGAAAGAAGACTATTGCAAATCAAGAAGTGAGCATGATGAAGAAGATCTAAAGCAAAGAAAAACTGAACTATTAAGAAACTGCAAACACTAGAAGTCCTATGAAGGAGGAAAATCTGTGTTTTTGGGGCAACAAGAGGCTCTTTGCCTCAAATCATGGTCCCAAAGGGAGGAAGAGAGGCTAAGGCACTGTTGCTAGCCTTTTGAGTCTTTGTTGATCATTGTTTAACCTGCTATAAAAAGCACAAATGGAAGAAAACTATTGAATCGTCAAAAGCAACCTATTCTTAACAATAAAAGAAATACATCTAACAACAACCTAATCTACAAACTGAATAAAACATACAAATACAAGTAAATAGGAGCTTGGCTTCTTGGATTAAGCCTTAACCGAAGAGCTTCAGCCCTTTGAGGTAACTCAGTGCTAGCTCAAAAAGGATTCCATCTTTATTATCAACACAATAGCAAGATTACATGAAACTGTCACAAAAGAATAAGCTCGAAGTTGGAGCAGAGTTTACATAAGCAAAAATCCAACAAAAATCCGACCCTAGTGAGGCCCTAGGCCCCTCTACTTATAAAAATGAAGATACCAACAACTTCCTTAAAATCAAGGAGGCTTGGCTCCCAAAATGCGAGATAATCATCAATCATCCTCCACTTGCTCAGCTTCCTTCTAGTGCATGATTCGACTGCTTGTACTTCGAGTTGAATGAAGGGGAATTCAAAGTGAGCAGTAATAAATGAGGGGGATTTCCTCCTATAAGTCCTCTACTCTATCCACTTCAATTTATTGCTACCATTTATCCACTGGATCCTTGACTTTGGCCTCAAAATCCATCAATAATCTGCATTAAATACATGTTAGACCACATGGTTGATTTAACTAGCTTAGGAGGTAAAATGAGCCCATATAATTACCAATTTATGAGCCTCATCACTTACTTGAATTTTGCTTGTACTTTCCTTGAGTAGGTAGAACAAACAAAATATAGGGAACTCTGAGTGTCCACTGAATATGTGCTCATGATCCATTAATACAAGAAAATTCTTCTTTCCATATGGCTGCAACAAATTGGCAATAGGTTCTATAATAATCTTGGACATTAGCATATCTTGAAAGTCAGAAGAAATACAAGCACACTCTTTGTTTTCTAAATCTGGAGGAATACCATCATGTGCAAGTGGCTCTAAAACAACCTCTTATTTATCACCACTCTCCTCTTCATAATCTGCTTGTAATTTTTGATGATTATTCTCTACCATAATTGCATTGTCTGAAACCTTCAGACATGCCAATTTAAAATTATGATTTACATGAATCTGCCCTTGAAATAGTGTTTCAGAAAATGGATGAGCTGGAGAGACATATGAGTGGTGAGTGTCTAGAGATCCTTGTTCATACATTTAATCAGAAACCTCATCTTGGTCTTCACAAACCTGATCTTCAAATAAAACCTCAGAGAAAGGACAATCTGAAAGAACAAGTGAATGGCTATCATCATACCTCTCATCCAAAAGACAAGTTTTTGGATGCTCATGGAAAACTTTAAATGCAACAACCACTTCAAGTTTGTTTGATTCCTCATGTGCTTCAATAGGATGAATACCAATTTCACTACCACGAGAATCAAGGGAAACAACTTCTTGTTCACTATTTCCTTGCAAAAGTATATGATCATTGTCATTAGATGGTTCACTGCTTAAGTTTTTTGTACATGCAATTTCAAAATTTTTGCTTGGACCAATTTCTTCTTGACTGTTAGGATGCATATCTATTTCATCTTCAAGAAAAGGAGTTGATGTGTGTTGTGAATGATCCTTTGTATCAAAGCAGCTAATCTCTGTTATTTTTTGTTGGGAAGAATATTATAAAGGGCCTCTATGATCTCATAATATAGACATTCTTCATCGCCATAATTTTCTTCAAGGTATTGAATGAAGTTTTCACAGGATTCACAACAATATTTGAATAGCAAGAATGAATGATGATACTTTCCATAAAACTCAAAGAATGTTGTGTGGAATTCTTTAAGAAAGAATAAGCTACATGGCTTCAATCCTTCATACCATGATCTTGCTTTTCCTTCTAGGGTAGCCATAAACATTTTCATCAAACAATCCTCATTAAGCTTAATTCTAAGCTTATGTATATGCCAATGAAATTTGATTAGATGCAGAATAGCCTCATCCTCATTTCCATCTATGCATTTGGGCAAATTAGTTTTCCAATCTATGCAAGGAATTTGATTCGGAAAACCAGGAATATGAGCTCGATTCATAGGATCATACCTTCGAGCAGTTGAATCCATCTTGAAAACAATTAAGACACCAAGAAGTTCTTCAAACTATTGGTTTCTGAACAGTGGACTTGCCATGAAAATTATGAACGTTTGGATCCTTCGACACTGGAGTCACCAGGTAAAAGATGCACAACCTTTCTTGTGTCTAATCATTGTTCACCATCAGCAATCACATCTGATCCTTGTCGTTCTTTCCCAAGGAAGATATGATCTTTCATTCTTCGACAGCGGCACCAAATTTTTTTTGATTCAGTCATCGGAGTTTCCACAGTAAGAAAATTTTTCTGCCAACGTTTCGAATCCCAACTGGGATCCATCATCAGGGCAACTTGAAGCTTGATAGAAGAAGAGCAGCCAATTAGGGTATAAATAGAGATGAGGAAAGCAAAGAGGAGGGTCGGCTCTCAATTTTTTTTTTTTTGAGAAGTCAGCTGCCTCTTGATTAAAGGAATAACTTAATTGATATTTAATTTTTATTTTAAAATTTTCCATTATTTTAATAATAATTATTAATATAAAATTAATAATAATTAATATTTAATTTTAATTATATTTTTAAAGAAGAAGCTTGTTTTATTAATTGAAATTAATATAATATTTATACATATATATAATAATATTATAGTGATAAAAATAAAGAATTAATTCCTTTAATTATTATTAATTAGAGATAAATTAATTATTATTAATTATTGGATTAATATTTTAATTATTATTATATTATTTTATATTTCTTATTATCATCTTATTATTATATTATTATTATTGGTGAATAATATGAATATAAAGAATTAATTCTTTTAATGCTATTAATTAGAAAATAATAATTATTATTATTATATAAATTGCTTCATATTAATAATTATTAATAAATACTTCATATTAATGATTATTTCATATATAAAGATAAAGAATTAATTCTTTTAATTTTTATTAATTAGAGATTAATTACACCCGGATGCGGGTGTTAAGGCTTGATTTGAAATGCCATTACACCCCACGCTCAAGCCACATGGCCTCACGCTCTCGCCAGGTGGTCTCCATGTTTTTGATCGGGTTCTGGGTGCCAGTACATTCAGGGGCATTAAAGGCCCTTCAAGACAGGAGTATTATCGAGGTTCTGCTGCCAGAGCATTTATCATGGCGCATACAAACTGTGGTTCAGGTATGCGAGCCGGCTCCGGTTTTAATTCTGCGATGGTTCAGGGAATTGTTACGGGAAACTCTGCAAGCGGAATTCCCATCTGCGTCGACATCTCTCGCCCATTCAGGATTGTGCACTCAGTTCAGACGAATGTGCAGGGGATTATCCATAACGGTATTTGCAGGACTCGTCGCAGGTATAGATCAGTCAATTTCAATTTGCTCAGTTGTGTAGAGCTCATTACGCTCCTCATGGCTCCTCGCGGTGGGTATAAGATGCCTCGCAGGGGAGGTCACTCAAGTCAGTCCAGCGGCACAAAACAGAGAAGACAGACCAGCCCGAAGAGGATTTCTCCCTTAGCGTGCGCTTCGCCTCCCTCTGGTGCCTCAACGCCTTTCGAGGATTTGGATAACGTTGTTCAAATTGCTACTCTTTGCTACCATCACCGGACAAACAAACCAGTGGTCAGAGCCCGCATTACAGTCATCTTCGATGAGGAGGATGAGGCGGAGGACAGTAGCAATCATGATTCAGGGGAGAAAATGCCCACCACCTCAGATAATTCTTCCAAGGCTCAGGACACCTCCTACAATCTAGAGGTTCAGAGCCGAATGGAGGGAGATAGCACTGAAGTTTACTCGGCAGAGAAGGCGGAAGCTGCCAAAGAACTTCGCAGCCTCAAACGCAAAGCACCAATGACCTCGGCTGAAGGAACTATGAAGACTCAGACGGATTTCCCTGGCAGTGGCTTGAAAATTGAGGAAGAGGAAGACTCGCTGGACTATAAACTTTATCTCAAGCTGCCTCCTGGTTATGACAGCATCGCGGACGTCCCTGTTGGAGTCGAAGTTTCTTGGGAGCCAGACCCGATCTAGGCAGCTGAAGAACGGAAGCAAAGAGTAATGGCTCGCGAAGCTGAGGCGAAGAAGGGCAACAGCAAATGACCACCGACTTCTCTGGGGTAAGCCTGTACTCAGGGGAACCGCTTCCTTTTGTCTTTTTTGTTCAGTCCAGGCTTGATAGTTTGCATTCTCTGAAGCTTAGCAGCTATGTAAACTCGGTCCCCTGTCTCAGATCTCGTGGTCTGATCCTTCTAGTGGGTTTTTGGTCTGTCTTAGTCATGTTTAATAGGTCCAGGTTGGACAATTTCTGTTCAAGACATTTCTTTTTGGGTTTTGTTTTTCTGGTCTACAAGCAGAAATAACAGTGTAATGAGAATTTCTGACAAGAGCTGATGCCATGGCTCTCAAGGTGTATACCTCTTGTAAATATTTTTTTTTTTTTTCCCTTTTTTAATTCAATAGTTCAGTCTTTACTTAGCAAAAAAAATAGAGATTAATTATTATTATTAATATAAAATTATTAAATTATTAGTTATTGATTAATTTATTATTATTTTTTTTTAATATTATTATTATTTTTATTATTATATTATATTATTATATTTATTAAATAATAAGAATAATTAATATAGAATAATAATTAAAAGTTAATAGTTAATTTAATTTTATTGTAATTGATGATGATGATGATGATGATGGTTAACGTCCGCTGAGACCAAATAATGGTCTATGGGACCTAAAAAAGATAAATTAATTATTTTGATTTAAGATTTTATTCCTATGCTCAAAAAGCTTGGAGAGAAGCCTCCCAAGCTCACTATAATTTTGGCATTGTAAAAGGCTAGGAAGGTCAGTATTGTAACAAAGGTTGTGAAATTGAGATCTAATGTGGTTGTATGCAGGGAACTCTAAGAGGAAGTGGTTTTCATCCTCGATGCTCCTATTCTCGCAAATATGGCAAATCCTTTCTATCCATGGCGTTTTAGGAACTACCCAACGGCCAGTTTCACTATGGAGCTCATGAGAATTCGTTCTAATCTTTGCTATATTATTTTTCTTTTTTGAGCTAGTTAGAATAGAGAGATACTTTTGATCTTCAAGGGTGGGGTTGATTATCTTCTTATAATAACTTAATTTTCTTTTAGACGCTAAATCTTTCTCACACCATAATTTTTCTTTGAACTTAGAAGTAACAATATCTCTAATGTTATTTATGTTTTGCAAAGCATCGTTCTCATTGATCTCCCAATAGTTTAACCAGGCCCTTGTGTCCTTATTCCATCCTCGGTTAAGCCTTAGGTGATTTTGGCTGGAATTTAAAGCTAGCTTAGGAAGTCTATGATTGTCTATGTTATTGAGCTTGTGCTTGTACATCAGAAACTTGAGCATAGCTAGGCTCTCAATAGGAGAAAGACCTGCTTATATAAGGAGAATAGGATACGGCGTATTACTTTTAATTTTCAGGTTATAAGTTATAAAACGCTTCTGGATTTGCTCAATCTTCCTCCATGATTCTCTGGAGATGCTGCAGCCCAAAACTTCACAGCCATATAAGATAACAGGAGTGACTAAAGTTTCAAAGAGGAACTTCTTTTTATCCCACATTACGAGGTTTGCTGTTTTACAGTTATTTTCAAGACCAAAATAAGCTTTCCATCCCCCATTGATCCTTTTCTGAATGCTATGGTTCCAGTTGAGCTTGTGATGGATATCAATTCCTAGGTACTTGTAAGAATACACTTCCTCCAAGTTATTATTGTCATACGTAAAATTAGCGCAAGTGTCCTTCTTAGATTTGATAATCATAACTTTTTTTTTGTCTGTGTTAACAGTCATACCCATGGTAGAGCAGAAATCCTTAAGAAGCTTGAGTTGCTTATCAAGATCAGAAGGGCACCTTGCCAAAGAAGAAGCTTGTTTTTATAATTAATACTATTATAATAGTTATAAATTTTTATAATAAATATTATAATAATGAATAATATAAATATGTAAAAATTAATTCTTATAATTATATTTGATGTAGAAATTAATAATATTATCAATATGAATTAATATTTAATAATTAATATTATTAGTATTGGATTAATATTAATTTTATATTAGATTATTGGTATAATATTATTATATAGTTCCCTCCTGGGGACTATTAGCTATCGATATCGCGTTTTGAATGCATATTAAATTTTTGTTTGACCAGAAATATACATCTGCACCAAAATTTTAACCAAAGTTTTAGTATAAAAACATAATATAAAATGGATTAAGTTTTTTTTATTGGTCCATAGCTTTTGGGGTCTTATTGCAAGCCTCACGCATCCCAATGCAATTTAGTTTTGGATATCCTAAAGTTTTTATTCATGCATCAATGAAAACTTTGGATATTTCGACTTTTGGTGATAGCACATAAAAGTAAACCAATCCACCTTTCAAGAAGTCCCACAAATATAAAACTAATCGAACTTCACATAAATCCTATAAATATTTAAAAAGAAACTAAAGTTACTTCATTATCTACTCCCAGAAATCCTATAAATATTTAAAAAGAAACTAAAGTTACTTCATTATCTACTCCTAGAATGACATAAATTTATATTAGGTTATTAATTTTATGGTGACTCGAGGTTTGGTTTGGAAATATAGACAATCACACCATGGAGTCATGGAATCCATGGATATCACTTCATTCACAACGTGTTCTCAAGATTGGAAATATAGACAATCCTAATTTCACACCATGGAGTCATGGAATCCATGGATATCACTTCATTCACAACGTGTTCTCAAGATTTGCATCCACGTAGCGCCTTTAACATTAAGTTTGGACATATGGTGGGATTCCATCTCCAGGATAAGAGTACTATTTAAGAACTGGATTCGGATGTGGGATGTTTATTTTGTTGGCTTCAACGTTGTGGGAGGGTTGTGGGAGGGTTTCAGGGTTGAGGTGGTAAGTTTCATAAAGCCAGTTCTCAAGCGAGTCCTCGGTGATTATTCAACCAGTGATCCCGTCCTGTTTCATTTCTTCTCCCAACCGGCAATAACTCTTATCCAGCCATTTAGTCATCCAGCCTGAAACTACAAAGTAAAGATATAATGGCTATGCAGGGGTCTAACTATTGGCATTCTAGGACCTCTCCACAGATAGAAGAGCCTAACTATTGGCATTCTAGGACCTCTCCACAGATAGAAGAGCAAATTGGCAGTGTCATAATTAGCTTGTTGGTAAAACTTTTTTTAAATATTTTGCAGTATTATTAACAGTAGAGTCTCACCCATCTTAATTTCTTTCATTTCCTAATTATTATTCTTTGATTTCCTAATCGTCTGATTTCCTAGTTATTTTCTAGTGTGTTTATGAAATTTTTTTGTTGGCAGTGTTTTGCAGAGTGGGCATCTACTGTGTATTCAGATGTATTAGTTATTTTCTAGTGTGTTTATGAAATTTTTTTGTTGGCAGTGTTTTGCAGAGTGGGCATCTACTGTGTATTCAGATGTATATGTTGGTAGCATATCGCTGCCGAGTATTCCGAACTTTACCATGCATATGCTTCCGAACTTTACCATGCATATGCTGGAGGTATGTTGAATTGAATCCATGAATTTTGATTTTTTTTATTGGCACAAATCATGGTGGGGACTTGATGGAGATTTAGTTTTTCAGGCGGTTTTAGGATTTCTGAAGATTTTCCCGGATAGAAAGAGACCCATTTCAATCCTTCATGATGTTAGTGGAATCATAAAACCATGCAGGTGATTATCAATTCATGTAATTAATTTCGTCCTTTCTTTTTTCGTACTTTTTTTTTAAAATCCTCAGATTGCCGATATTGTTTATTTGTATTTTTTAGAAGGGAAAAAACGCTTCTGAATTTATATTAATAAAAACTAATAAAAACAGATAGTACATCTTACTTAATTTTTCAATCCGCCTGTATTTAGATTTCTTTTCCTACTGGATCTTACTTGTTTCCATTTCAAAATACAAAAAAAAAAAAAAAAAAAAAAAAAAACTCTTTTAACTTACTATATGTTTGGAGTGTTCTTTTTTTACATTGCCTTGTAATTATTAGTATTATCCCAAAAAAAATTAGGCTTTCAGCATTTACTATGGTTTTTTTGTTCATATGCTAAAAAAATTTATCATGTTTTTATTAATATTTTTTGATAGCAAGTCTATTGTTCAGTTTTGTTTATCATGCTTTTATTAATACTTTTTTGATAACAAGTCTACTGTTCAGTTTTGTTCTTTGTAGATGTGATAAAAATTTATTAGTTAGTATGTACTCACCAACATTTTGATGCTTTTCATCCCATTGATTAATATGGGAAGAGAAAGCATCCCATTGATTAATATGGGAAGATTGAGATTATTATAACCTTTCACCTAATTTACTATTCTTTTTCATCCCTTTCCTCCTGGCCACCTAATTTACTATTCTTTTTCATCCCTCTCCTCCTGGCAATGGGAAGATTGAGATTATTATAACCTTTCACCTAATTTACTATTCTTTTTCATCCCTTTCCTCCTAGCCACCTAATTTACTATTCTTTTTCATCCCTTTCCTCCTGGCCATTTTATGAGAGGATTGAAATTGTTATAACCTTTCCCCTAATTTACTATTTCTTTTGCATCTTTTTCCTCACTATTACTATTAAACCAATCAGTACTCATAATCTAATAACCTCTGCAGTATTATTTCTGCTTTCTCATAATCTAATAACCTCTGCATTATTGTTTGTCTTATCCGCTTTCAAAAAAATTTCCAAATTTTATTATTATATACATCCACATCATACCCAATTTGGCGAAAAAAAATCATAAATTGATTTTACTCGATATTACATTTCGAGCTCCGCTTACTAACCTCTGCATTACTGTTTCTGCGTTCTCATAATTTAATAACCTCTGCATCACTGTTTCTGCCTTCGCTTTCAAAAAAAATTCCAAATTTTATTATTATATACATCCACATCATACCCAATTCGGCGAAAAAAAAAATCATAAATTGATTTAACTGGATATTACATTTCGAGCTCCGCTTACTTAAAATGTACTCGATATTAGATTTCACGATAGATTCTTTCCAGATTTTTAATCATACTTATAGATTCGAGCATCCCATTCAATGTGAATAATTGATAATGGTGGATGTAGGTTTATGCTATAAGAAATTTAGAGGAAATAAAATACTTACAAATCTATTGTTTAAAAAAATTATGTTTTTTTTAAATAAAGTAAAAAGTATATAATTTATCATAATTTAATTTATTAATTAATTTATAATTTGGGAGTTATCAAATTTAAATTAAAAAGAAAAAATTATAAATTATGAATAAATAGAAAATTTTGTTTTTTAAATTAGATTTTTTTATTGAAATTTAGTAATTGATAATTTGAGTGTATATTTAAAAAAAATACAAATACTTAATATACTATTTCATTATGAATTTAAAATATTTGGTAATGTGAAATTTAGATGGTTTATTGTAATGTGTGCCAATGTGGAATTTAGATAGTTTATTGTAATGTGGAATAGCTTGGAAATTAACTCTATATTAAGTTTTATATCAATACAAAAATTCTTAAAACCTACTATCATATTTACCATTAGAAATGTAAAACTAAGCTAATTAGTCCAATATATAATTTTATATGCAATATTTATAATTAAATAATTTTAAAATATTTTTTATCATTTTCAATATTATAAATTATACTTTTCAATAATTTAAAATATTGGGAAAATAATATATTTGAATATATATAAAAGCTATATTACCCTATTTTTTTTGGTTGAATTTTAAATAATCAAATTTTTTGGTACCAAATAAATTCTAATTCTGATTCAAATTTAATGACTATGATCAGCATCCACCCTACTACTGGTTGCATCCTAGGCAGTAACAAAGACTCTATCCAAGTTGCATTAACAGATTCAAGCTCCTCTTCTTAGTCTCCTTACTCCTATCATGTCTTTGGGACTTACTCCTATCATGTCTTTGGTGTCTCAATTTCTTGTTTACTTGTTTTTATCTTATGGCTATCTTTGGTGTCTCAATTTCTTGTTTACTTGTTTTTATCTTATGGCCTCAAAGGCACATATATTAGCATATGTATATTATATTTTGAATTCCTGGGTGGTTTTTTGTCTTTTGCCTCTCTTAGGTAGGGACATTTTTGGATGTGGTTGGGTTTCCTTGGTGACTGGTCACTCTAAAACCTTCAATTCTTTCATATAATTTCTTGTTTTAAAAGCAATATAAATTTTATTCAGAAAAAAAATGTACACTAGCAAAACATCATATGCAATTCTCATCGGAAAAGATAAAAATAAATAAATTTAAAATAATCATTTTTTTGCTAAAAAAATTAACCAATCTTTAAAATAAAAATCATAATATCTGTTTATAAAATATATTTATGCACCAATAGTTGCAGGGATGTCTACTCAGTGACTTGCGAAGGGAACGAGCGATGCTTCGTTCTACCCCTTATATGTGGAATGCTTTGTTTTGCCTCCCTATATGTAAGAGAAGATCCTCGCATGGTAGAATACTCCACAGGTTTGCTTCCATTGACTTTATTCTATGAAGTTGAAATGGAGACATGTATGGAGTTGAAATGGAGACATGGGAAGTTGAGTGAGCCAAATACCATGAGAATAATCCACCAGGTTCGCTTCATTCAGTCCAGTTGAAATGGAGACATGGGAAGTTGAGTGAGCCAGATAATTATAGGAAAATTAAATCTGCAATACATTTCATAGCAGAATTAGTAAGTGAATTCAATTTACTATTCATAGCAGAATTAGTAAGTCAATTCTATTTACTTTCTCTATATCTTTATCTATTTGTCTTTTTCTGTGTGCCTAATAAATAATTATTCATTTACCCATTTTAGCGTTTTGCCTGATTAGTATCGTTGACAAGAAAAACCCAAAGAAATATTCCATATTTAACCGTCAGTATTGCAAAAAATATCCTCATATTCCAGTTTTTTTTTAATCTCTTATAGCAAAATTAATGACCACAAAAGATCTTATACAATAAATTTTTCATTTTTGTAACTTTTTGGTTTTTGTAAACGAAGAAATATTACTCTGAAAAATTCATATTAATTTTTTTTACTGGAAAATAAATGTATGGTAATGATTGAAGGTAGATAGTGGGAGTTTTGCATCAATTTTAAACATGAATATAATTTTAATTTTGTGAATTATTATGATGGCTATGAATCATGTTTAAAAGTGAATAATGAAAATACAATCCCAGATACACACTCATTAACTGCATCGTTGTGTTAACCACGCTAATGTTTAAACTTATAACGATGGGACCACCACATCAAATGATGAGCCAAACTTTAAACCAACCAAGATGAGTCTTCTCATCTATAAATGAAAGAAATATGGTATACAACTAAATCTTTTCTTTGTGATTACATTATAAGTGGGGCCATTAATGACATCTAGAAGCTCAAGATATCCCAACGTCATGAAACTTCATTACCAAGGCTTGAAAAGGTGGCAAGCCCTTTTTAACCATGAATTATATAAACACTTCATGTCATAAGGGAATTTTTGTAGGAATGAAGTGTAAATGGGACCCATTTTACTGTCTAACAAATGCATGCCTAATATTGTAATGGTTTTTATTATATATTTCTAATCGGGAAGTGCACTGCTTTAACCTAATATATAATTTATTTATTTTTAATTTCAAATTTAATTTTTAAATATATCATGATAAATTGTTTAGGTAGTGTTTGTTTGAGATTTGAATTTTAGAATAAGAAAATATAGGTTGATTGATAAGTTATTGAGAATATATTTGCAGATAGTACATGCAACTTATTTTAAATGGTAAATGCTTAATTTATTGTCATTTTTAATAGTGTTTATATTAATATTTATTTACTTAATTTATTATTAAATATCAGTGTAAAATTAAAAAGATATATATAAAATTATTAATAATAAATAGACAATATTTTATTTATTTTCGAAAAAATGTCAATAAAAAAAATATTAATAATAATTTTTTTTAATATATTTATGTAAGAAGATCACAAATCCTTTGGCAAGTGAATATAAAATTTCCTTATTGTGTTTCTTTTACCACTCAGATTGTTCAATAGAAAGTGGGGAAGAATTTTTTTTATTGTTTTCCAAGATTTGCCTAAAAAATGTCTTCTATTTTGTTTGTTTACTCTTACAAGAGTTGTTTGGAAATGTATTCAAATATGATCTAAGATATGTTCTCATTAAAGTGTATTAACCATATTATTTAAAGTCCATTTAATCAATGTTAATTAAATCAAACCATTAAGTGTAATTTTTAATAAAGTTATTAAATGCAACTCTAAGCTATTTTACATCAAATGTCCTTAATCCACTCTCCAAGGCATAGCACATTTGTCCAAGACAAAATCAACTTTGATTTCTCAAGCCATATGACACAAACATGTGTATATCACATGGGTTTCATTCTTTTGAACCATCAAACTTAGTTGTTTTTTTTTTAACCTATCCGCACTTTGCGATTTTTATCTTATCAACGCCGCAAAATTTATATGTGGTTCTTTAATCCATTTAAGATCACACCTCCCCAGTTTTTAGGAATTTGGGTACCACAAAAACTCAATTATGAAGAAGAAGGTGGAAGCACATAGCTACAAACATTTTTTCCAAGTTGACTTCCTTATCCTAATTTTGAAGTACTCTTCTTCTCGTTGTTGCTTATTAGTTTCTTACCCATACCAATTTGATCCTTTTGCTCCTATACCTTAATAAAGTAGGTCCCACCACCTTTTAACAGATGATATTCACTCTCTTTTATGGGCTTCCAAACATCACACCACATGTGCCAAGTGATGCCACATCACATTCAACTTCATCAACAAAATAAACATCATTGGTGAACTAAGCTTTAAGCTTTAAACATCTCATGATTCTCATAAATTAATTATTTTGCAACAAACTCAATGAACATAGATGTGGGTGCTCATATATTTCCATACAAAGTTCAATAACTAAAGTTGCATAAATCATATTGCATTGAGAACAACTATTGAAAAGATTTTTTACCTTTCATGCTCTTCACATGAACCTTGAGATGGAAGAGTACATTCCTCTCTCTAAGTCCTCCTAGACAATCCCCTATACAAAGTGTTATCTATTCAATACTCAATGTTAGACGAGTTAGAGCTAGTCGACCCTAATATGCACAAATTATCTATATTAAGGATGTTGGCTACGCTCTCATTGTACATTTTTGTTCAGCTCCATTCTTGGGGTTCAAATTTCAAGCTTTTAGTTCGGAGTTTCAGTTACTTACATGTTGATTGATTCAGCAAGATATGAGATCAGAGACCATAGTTCCTAATTTCATGAAGGATTTACAAAGAAATTTGGGATTAAAATTTGTAGTGTTGGGGAATGCAGATGGTTATGGTAGTATTTCCATTTCTGACGCTTTTATACATTAATAGCTGGTTTAAGGTTCAAATAGTTTTCTTGTGCAAATATTCATAACCACAATTTCTAGGTTCGAAAAGCTACTTAATAGTCCAGTTGGTGTCTATCATGACGACTCAAACACTACATGAGTATGAGATTTCAAGGATGAGTTGTTGAGATACCATGTGGAAGCAAAGTAGACAAAATAGTAATGCTCAACCGTCAACACCATGAAACGGAGGCCTTGGTTACGTTTTCTTCTGTCTTGTTTACAGGAAATTGAAACCATGTATATAACTTTGAAGGACAATGCCTGCAATAAGAGCTCAAAACCTTTCGCCCAATCCAAACTCATGAAAATAATAAATAATTTTAAATTTGAAATTTTATTGAAACATTGGTTAAAGTGTACCATATGAAAAAAGTCAAAGCAATTAATATACCGTCAAACATCTATCGATCGGTGGATAGAACACTCTCTGTACTGGTCGTGCCAATTGAAGGACCTGTTTGGGAAGATGGCAATGGCTCTAAACAATTCAAAAACAAAAAATTATGTCCATCCTATTCTTGAATATTTGAGAAATCTGCCATTGACTTAAACTCAGGGGTAGAGGGGTCAGTCAGCATTGGAGTTCCAGCGAATTGTAGTTGAATTTCAGATGGAGACTGATGTTGCGGCTGCCCATTTCTATTAAATGAAAAAAAAATCTATGAGATTTATGTAAAATATTTAACAAAGAACAAATTGAAAATAAAATGGCTTACAAATTAGATTGGAACGGGACTTCTTTTACAAGGTTCAGTGTAATGTCCAACTGCTCCTGTCTTTCTGCATACTCAATGCGAAAGAAATATACATGATTTTGTAAATATGCACACCCAGATTAAGATGAATCTTGAATGAAAGAGACATGTGATGAATCTGGATTGAAAAAGACATCTTGTTATATTAGATTAGAATGAGAAACTCATGCATGCACATATTTATTTTAATCTTTTGGATTCTATGCATTCTTAATTTACTGAAGTCCATGCATCCAAACAAAGTACATTTTCTAGAAACATTTGAATTTTTCCGCAAATTCAACTGCAAAAATATTATTCATAAGAGTAACGTTTTACCTTGGCGATGGCGGTTTATGTGAGCTCCAAGCCCTTGTGATTGAGAAAAGGTCTTTGGATAATACATGCACTTGTAAGATTTTGCAGCGGGAGCTTCCTCCTCAATAAGTCGCTTTCCTTTATCTACATGAGAAAAAAGATGAAAAACACATTATAGATTAAACTAACTACTCTAAAGGGGCGTTTGTAAGGACTTCAGAATTACGAAATATTTCATGGAAGGGTTGCACTATAGACCAGACTTTCCACGAATTAATAGAATGTGCAAGGAGGCAGTAAAATTAGATCTAGTTAAATTCCATTAGATCATAATGTTACAGTTTCTTTGGCCGAAAATGAGCGCATTAATATTGCAGAAAATGACTTTTAGAAAACTGTCTGCAACAGTTAAAAAATTCTCAGAGATCTTTTATATAACTCAATTCACAGTGTCATGCCTCTGTCATGCCATGTCTGACATTACTTAAAACGTTTAACAAAAAATTTACCAGAGAAAACTCTGACAAACCTATACAGCTAATTATTTTGGAGTCGTCGAATTAATGGAATTTGTTTTCTAGAATAGCAAGTATAAATAAAGGTCATGGACAAATTTAGTAATATCTAATACAAATCTATTAATCATTATCTTATGGATTAGTTTACTCTGAGTTTATTTCAACGAATTCTTGTTAATATTTTTATTCGTTTAAATCATTGTATGATGTTTACTAATCAAATTTTCCAAAAATATCAATATTATACCAAAGCATTTCTAATGAAAAAAATTTCTTAAAAAGAGGGAAGCCAATATATGTAAAGGAAAAATATATGATGAGTTTCTATACCTGGGTTTTCGCTGGTGGATTGAGTAGGTGGACCAACACTGGTAGGAGGCAATGATCTAACTGCATGGGCATTTTCATTTTCTTGTTTGAGATCATCAGATCCTTCATATTCCTCCCCACTTTTCATTGTTCCGCCCTCCATATTTCCGGCAACGAATCGCTCCTCTCAGGGAGTAATGTCTCTGAGAGCAGCTAGCAGTGCTGAAGGGCGTGGGCTGTTTGTTGAGCAAGCAGGTTCTGGTTCTCATTTGAATTCATGCAACACCATTAATATAACACAATGAGTACATGGCAAGATGGTTCAAATATCTTAATGGAACTTTGTAACTTTCACCAACTCAACTCAGAGAGATTCATGGAACTTTGGATAAGATTGTTGTGCAGGATAGATAACTAAATAGATAAACGGTCACTCTACCTCGGTTCTCTTGATATTTCTGGAGTTATCTGCATCTTGTTCTGTGGAACTGGTTATTGGAAGGGTTATTTACACTGCATGTTCAAAAAAAAAATTATGACTGCCTTCATTTCAGAAATTCTACAAACTTCGAAGATGTCAATCCATTTTGGCCGATGCAATATTGTTTGAGATTAACAGGTAAAAATGGAGGCCATGCGCCCGGTAAGTCTGAAAGAACATGCAATGTAAGATAATATGTACAAAGCGTGACCCCGGCAGGGACTACCGCCACGGCAGTGGCTCCCTTGTTTTATTATTATTATTATTATTATTATTATTATTATACTGAGGGGTTAATTTTTCTGATTAGAGGAAACCAGCTTCCACTAATCTCCATACCGTTGTCTCTGTTGAGATTGTGCGGGTGTTTGATAATCTCCAGGGCTTCTCTGATCTTTCTCTTATGTTGTTGCTCCTCCTTGGCGATAATGGAGGCGTTTTCCAATAAGACATGGTGCTTAGTTTTTGACGAGTGTTCTGCAAAGGCGGAGGAACGAGACCTTTCATTTTTAATATCAGCCCCATGCTCTTTGAGTCTTGTTTGCAGAGAACGACCAGTTTCACCAATGTAGCTTTTCCCACATGAGCAATCGATTTTATAGACCCCTTTAAGCTGATGTTTATCAATGTTATCTTTAACCGATCTCATACTTTGCCTGATTGTCCCAGGGGCTGAGAATTGCGTGCTTATGTTTTTTCTTCTTAGGACCTTCGCCATCTTATCTGTAACTCCATGAATGTAAGGAAGAAAAACCCTACCACCCTTAGGTTGATCTTTGGTTTTAGGTTCATGAGATAACAATCTTTTCTCGGCTTTCTAAATTGCTCTTTTAATCTCATTTTCTTTGTAGACTAAACCTTTAAAGGTTGAGACTAAATGCTTCTTTTCTTCATCCAGATGATTAGCGTCAGAGATTCGAAGAGCCCTGATAGAAAGAGTGTTTAGAACACCAAGCTTCTGGGCTGGATGATGGTGGGAGTTAGCATGGAGGTAATTCTCAGTATGGGTAGACTTTCTGAAAACTTTGTGCCCAATGGAGCCATCTTCTCTTCTCATGATGAGGATATCTAAAAAAGGAATGCTCATGTTTTCTTCAAGCTCCATAGTGAATTTTATATCTGAGGAAATGGAGTTCAGGTGAATAAAGAATTTGTCAAGCTCAGCTTTACCATGAGTCCACTTTATATTAGTATCATCAACAAATCGCTTCCACCACGCTGGTTTCAAGGGGTAAGAGTCTAGGGCCTTCTTTTCAAAATATTCCATGAATAGGTTGGTCACGATTGGTGAAAGGGGGGATCCCATTGCCACTCCAGTTGTTTGCTCATAATATTCTCCTTGGAAGGTGAAAACTGTTGATCGCAAGCAAATTTCGGCCAGTCTTGCAGTCCCTGGATCAGTAACCTCTCTTATCACTTGAATGGCCTCTTCAAGAGGAATCTTGGTGAATAGGGACACCACGTCAAAGCTAACCAGGAGGTCCTCCCGCTCTAACTTCTTATTCTTAATAAGCTTTACAAAGTCATGGGAGTCCTTGATGAAAGAATCATTGTTTCCGACCAGGGGCTTGAGGATTCTTGCAACATATTTAGCGAGCTCATATGTTGGGGATCCAATTGTATTGGCAATTGGTCTGAGAGGGGCACCTTCTTTATGGATATTTGGTAGTCCATAAATCCTAGGTATGCATTCACTGGAGGGAATTAATCTCTTCTTTAATTTGTCATCAAGGTTGGATTCCAAGATGGCCTTTTTCACTTCTTTCATAATTTTGGGTATCGGATTCTTGTTTAGCTTCTTATAACTCCCACAATTTAGGTGATCGTTCATTTTGCATATATAATCTTCCTTATCGAGAATCACTACTGCTCCTCCTTTATCTGCCTTGAGAACCACAATTTTTTCATTGTTGCGCAGGGACTTGAAGGCTCTTTGTTCTGCTATACTCAAATTACTCCTGGGAACCCTGGCCTTCCTCATAATAAGGGAGCATTCTTGCCTTAATTCTTCCTTGTCTTCCAGGGTAAGGTTGCTGATCCCATTTTCAATATTACAAATTAATTTCTCAACAGGTAGGTTTTTCGGGGAAACAGCAAATCCAAGGCCTTTTCTGAGAACACCAATGACCTCAGGCTCTAAACTCTGGGAAGATAAATTTACGACTTTCCTTCTTGTTTTTGATTCTGATGCCTTGACGAATTGAAAGGCCGCTCCATCCTCCATATGTGAGCTAATCTGCGCAATTAAAACTGAGTTTTTATCTATATCCTCAGCTGAAACACTAGAGTTTACGCAATGGGAGTTTATGTTCACCGAGTTTTGGTCAAACTGCTCGAAGTTTATAACCGAGGTCTGCGCAGGGGAAACGGTGTTTAAATGTATCGCTTGGTAAACCTGATCACTGTTTCCAACATGGGGCTGCGCAGGTGAACCGGTGTTCGTATCCATCGACTGGAAGGCCGCATTATCCACCGTGGTAGCTTCGGTCTTTTCTTTGATAGCTACAGACCTGAGATTATCCATATTAACAATATTCTGATTGCTAAGACCGTCATTCGGGATGATATGATGGATTTTCTGCGTGCTTTCTAGATGCGTAATAGCGTTAAGGTCCGGTTCCTGGTTATTTTCGAACGCTGCTATCTGAATGTCATTGGTGACCGGGCTCCAAAAATGTTAGTCCTTACAATCTCCTCAGTTGAAAAGGAAATCGACAAGGGTAACCTCAAACCACTTCAGCTCAGTAGCTAGCCCTACTTAGCATGAGAGGGATCTCTCTAAGTCCTTTATCAGTGATATGACTTTAAATCAAATGAATTTTAGGCTAGATATGTGTATTTGTTTGTGAAAATTTGGTTTTTAAGGATTTGTTGAACTTAGGGTTTGGAGCCACAAGTAAGTCTAGGTTGTGGCAATGCAAGAGAAAACGTAAGAAGGAGATAGATGTCAGAAGCCATGGTGTAATCTGAGTATTTTTCAGTGTAGTATAGAGGATATAGTGTGGAAGAAACTAATGAGCATAAATAAACATGATTTCATTAGCTTAGGAAGACAAAACACATAACCATGAAAACTAGAAAACAGAGCTTGAAAAACAAGAATTATAAGTATTTTATCACAAGGCATTCAAATAAAGAAGAGATATAATGTATATAAAGATGTTTATACCATGAGAAAACAACAAAAATGAAGTACAAGCACCATGAACTCATAGGGCTAGAGTTCCTTGAAAATAGCTACAACATGTATCTGTATTAGCTAAAAGATGATTACAATGCAAGCCTCCTGCACAAAAATTTCAACCCTCTTCTCTTGAGGTGAAATAGTACTTATAGACTCTGCTATACCACTTTCCCACCTTTAGGAGTTGAATTCCTTGGTGGAGGAACTGACTCCAAGATTCTCTCAACCAATAGGTGAGAGTGAGAAGGTGTAACTCAAACACCTCATGAAGAGTTTGTTTAGGAGTTTGCTTCTTTTATGAGGCCTAATAAACATCAAAAAAAACATATGATATAAATTTATTCATGCCTACATAACCTAGCCTTGTAACTTGTGCCATTACATAGAGAATCTTGACTTTGACAAAGTCAGACTATAAACTAGAAATTTTACATAGTGAAATTTTGCAAATGAAAACACAGAAAGTGCAGAAGCACAGTGCCGACGTTGATCTGATTTTGAGGTGCCTTCCAGGGGTAAGAGTGAAAATCTAAGACAATGCTCAGCTAGCCCTTCAATTCTAGTTTTCATAACAGTTTGAATTTTGAATTTGGAGCATGGGAAGACCTTCAAACATCCATTCTCCTAAGGTCACTCCAGAAGCACAACGTCTGTCAAAAAATGGTCCAGAATGCTAGTTTTTTTGCCACTTTTTTGCACTTTTCTCAAAACTAATCCATCTTTTCAAAATCTAGGAAAATGAATTTTTAGAGGATGCCAAGAACTTTCCAAAAATGTAGACCTTTCCTCAAATGGAGGCCTGAGGAAAAAATGCAGCGCTTGCTTCTAGAAAGGCCAAATTTCTGAATTTAGACCAAAATTTGCCAAAAAACTCAAAATGCTCAAAATTAGCTCAAAATTGGAGGGAAGGTGTAAAAATGAGTTTGTTATAGCTTCATGGATGCTTCAGCAAGCATCTCCAAATTTCCCTTATCCTTTTGATCTTTTTTGGTCTCCTTGAGCTTGTTTTTAAGTTGTTTCACTTTGACATTGGCGATCATGTTTTGAGCTTGATAATGATGTGTCATGTGTCTGAGCATTTGATTATCTTTGTTTGCCTTCTCTAGGAGCTTCTCTAAGTGTTCATTTACCCTGTTGAGCCAATATTCTTTATCTTGATGTACCTCTAGGGAAATCCTTTCTTCTAGGTCAAGTTCTTCGTTAAGTAATATTTTTTTTTGTTCCTCTTGTAAAGCTTCCTTGAGACCTCTAGTTCTTGGTCTTTTCCTTTTCCCTTTCACTTATGATGCTTCAGGCTCACTTGATGTCATGACCTCCTTACCTTTGCCAATTTGTTGCATTAAGTTAGTTTTTTCCTTTTCTATGATCAACTCTTTTTCTTTGAGTTGACTTTTTTGTTGTTCAAGGAATGATATAATGTACTTTTCCCTTTCCATATTGATCGCCAACTCCTTGATTTGGTAGTCCTCATCCTTGATATTATGTCTCATGTTTGTGGTATGATCCTCTATCTCTGGATCAATTAGTTCAAACTCATGTTCAACTGTGTCTTAATCTTTTGTTGTCGATTCCTACTTTGTCAATGAAGAAGCTTTGGCACCATTCTCCCTATGAGAAGAAAACATAAGCCTCTACCCCTTCTTATACACTTTTCTCCACTGATTTTCTAGAGGACCCCACCTCTATTTGAATGAAAAATAAATTGTTAGGTATGAGTGAAAATGAAATGATGTGAAGGTAGATTTTGAAGAAATGATAGAGGAGGTTTGAAAAAAATGGATATGAACTTTGGAAGCTGATGAAAATAAGTGAAGAAATAGTGGAAGAGTGATCTGCTTGCAAGGAGGAAAAATAGTGTTTGTAATGAAAAATGCCCAAAAACCTCTAGGAATGAGCTAGGGTTTTACTTTTTGAGAGGTAAAACTTTGTTTTGAGGTGAATTGAATGGTTAAAATGGTTTATCAAACATGTATGCAGGTGTAGGAAACCATTTTACATGTTTTAGAAACCAAAAATAAATATGGCCATTTTCACCCTATCATTTCCCATGCAAATTTCACTACAAACCCTAACTTGAAGAATCATTGACATGAGATGAATTTGGAAAAGGAAAAGAGGGATAATAATGGTGTACTTACTTGTCCGTTGGCTTATAAGTCAATAAAATCAAGCTTTCAAGTGAAAATTTGAGATTTGGGAGAGTTTTGAAGGATTTTTGGGCACTCTGTCTTGCGCGCAGCGCCAAAGCATGGTGCAATTCACAGAAGCGCAGTGCCATCTTCCAAACCACTTTTAGAGGCCTTAAACAGCTCCAAATTGAGAGTTTGATAGCTAGTTGGAAACAACGTGAAGTCTTCTATACGATGGACACCTCAAGCATGTAATTTGGACACTCCATGAGGGAGAAAAAATCATTTTCCCAAGGTCACTCCAAAAACTCAAGGTTGCTTTGACAAAAGAGAAGCTCCAACTTGCAGAGCACTTTTGGGTGCCTTTAACTAATCCAAATCATGATTAGAAGGTACCATTGGAAAGCTTAGGATGTCTGTTACACAATAGATTCCTTAAGAACTGCCAATACCTGCTCCAAACCCTTGAAAAGATATGTTGAAGTCAATCTATCCATAAGTGCATTAACTCTCCCATAGCAAGTGTATTTTGGGAATTTCTTTCAAATCATAACGCCTATGCATAAACTAAAGAAGGTTTTGTTCCTTGGTATATAATGGATAAACACCTATTTCACATTTGTAAAATTATTCTCCATTTGGTTAGAAACATATTTTGAATCAAACATGTCCCTATGAGGAATAATGAGGCGAGGTAGTGTACTGCAACATTGTCTTATTTGAAATAAAACATTACCTTTACCTTTATTTTTCTTTCCCTAAGCTGCTAACTCCCTTTACCCACTATATTATATGATGGACATGTTTTGTTTTGACATATGGTATCATGACGACACATGGAGTGAAACCCTAGACCATGAGCTAAAATGAGGAATTTAACCATTTCATGATCGAAGACATTTAAATGAAGGTATGATACTGTGAAGAAGACAATGACCATGATGAGTGATGAAGACCATGAGTAAGTGAAGGGAGCAGTAGCGACCTAGACACAATAACCAGTGACCAAATTTTTATTTGGAGACTCACTGAAATGACAAAAAATTGACTTGACACCCTAAAAACACCTTGTAAGAGCATATTTGTTCAATGGCGAGAGGCTGAACTAACTGACAATAACAATTTGCATAACCCACTTTTCATATAGTAGCATCTTAATCCAAGTGTTCAAAGATTTAAAATATTTACCTCGCGGTCCTTTGAGGAAGCGTTGTTCTGCCTCACTGTAGATGGAAGAAGTATCTACCACGAACTCGGTGATAAACCCTCCTATAATTGGATTGAGCCAATGGCCCACAGCACGCACAATCTTATCTTCTGATGTTTTCAGTCTGCGCACCAACTATGGAGTCCACACAATAGGTTTGTCGAGCCTACACCTTCCCTGACTATCTGCTAGCTTCGCGATCCACTCGTACAACTCAAAGGGGAAGGATGCAAAGAAAATGTTGTGGATTTGCATATATAAGTAGCACTCTAACCACTCTTCCTTCGATGCTCGCAGATTCCTATTTTCCTACGCCACGAACTCATGAATTTTCCTGTCCAACCACTCTTCAATTTCTTTCTTTGTCAAATTCCAGTGACATGACATCAGATATCTCTTATGCAGATCCTGATCTCAGCAACAGAACCATTTTTTGGCTTATTGGGGCTTGACCCAGGTTCAGAGTTAAGTTAGCCAAACAAATCCTGGTGCTACTGGTCCTTTCGGCAACAATCCACGGAGTGCGGACTGATGTCTCACTCTAAGTAGTACGGGAGGGTGATAGAACTAGGCTTTCGAACTCTAGAGATGTCTGATGAGTTCAAGTAGTCTGCAGTTCGACCCTATGCACACATCACTACGCATACTTTCCCATCCCTCACAGCTTGAGATGTTGCCTTCGCACAACCCTACTTAAGGGCGAAATGTTGCACTTCTACGTTATTACCCAAGACTTCACTAATATTCCACTGTTACTTGATTAACTTAGCCTATTTGCATGCTTTAAGTTATACTTAACAATATAAACCCTTCATACAGGTGCACAAAGTAAATAAACAGTATATTTGTAATTTATATCAAACATGCATTAACCCAAGAACAAATACACAAATTAGTAACCAAACTTCTCTTTATTAATTTCTTCCTCAGTTACAGACTCGAATCTGCCCTGTGCACTCAAATGCAAGGTTTCGTACACTTATCTACGGACTACTAGGCCTCTGTGCACTTAGCTGCAGAGCCTTCTCCTACTCTATGACCCAAAGACACACTTAGTCACCCAGACTCTTTCTCTTTTTTCTACCTCTTCTGCTTCCCTTTCTTTCTTTTACACTTAGAGCCTCACCCTATTTATACAATCCCATGGTCTGCAGACCATGGGTAGGTCGACATTACATTACAAGACTAGGGTGGACAACCCTATGACTCTAACATACTTCCATGCCCGCAATTCGCAGAGCTTTACAACATTGTTCAGTCAAACCTTGGGCCTTGAGCCCCAAAACATGCCTTGGGGGGGGATTCCATGCCCAACACAAGCAAACACAAACCTCTAGATACATAATGCAAGTTTTTATTTTCAATTCCCTTAATGTTTAGATGAACAAAAGGAAACTAAATGCACATACAATCAATCAATACTTTTCGCAAGAAACAAAGACTTTACGACAGGTCCTTTTTGAAAGAAATTAAGACTTTTTTACACTTATTTTTCAAAAAAGATTAATCGACTATAAGCTAACTTTGACAATGAATTGATAATGATAAAGAAATCATTTAAGAAACACTAAACAATCAAGGCAAAAGTAGGGCTAGAAGGAGAAATACAAATTGATTTGAGAACCACAAGAATCATTGATCTTTCAGCAAGCAAAAACAAAAGCAGCTTTGAAAAAATCAAGCCAAACGTGAGTTTTTTAGCCTAAGAGGAATCAAAGTAGGCCAGAGTGGTAGACAGTGTGTTGAAATGCACTGTCTCTAAGGTAGGGGTTGCTCTGCAGCACACTGTGTCAAGACCAACACTACGCTGGTGCCAGAGAGTCAAATCAAGAGACATTCAAGCACATTCTTTTACTAAAAACACTTCAAAAAGAATGGAATAGGATCAATAAATTCAAGAAAAGTCTACTAGGGTGTAATATGGAGTCACCAATTTCTTATATGGAATTTGCATTTACAGATAAACACATTTTCCCTAGGTGGGTGACTACACCTAGAACAATAGAAAGAAAGTAGTTTAACCTTTTTCTATAGTAGACAGATGAGATGAAGGAACTTACTTGTAGACTTTCACTTCCTTGATCTCTTTTGAATCACTTTTGTTGCTCCCACTTGAACTAAATCTGCTCAAAAGGTACCTTTATGAAGAGAAATAGAAACAAGAAATGATCAAAGCATACATGATCTATCTACTATAAAACAATGGAATCAAAGACATTGAAACACATATTCATCATGGATATGAACAATAATATGAGAAAAGGAATAAACTCGTTATTAATGTAGAAGGAAGAGTATCACCCAATACAGTTCGATCTTGTGCCACTCCTCCATATTCAATCCAACCCTCACCACATCAAAAGCATACCAATCCAGTAGCATAACATTTCTTAACATGAACTCAATTCTCAAACCAACAAAATTTCCTTACAAACTTCAGATTCTAGCCCCCTTGATCACTATGATGAGTGCTCAATTTATAGGAAATGGAGGTGGTTTTGTCATAAATGAGGGTATTGAATGGCCTTGCAAACTTGGATTTAGCTTCCATTGAGAAAGGGATGAGAGGATAGGAGGTTAATGGATCCTTAGCCTATCCAATTTTAAGCTCATTGGAGGAGATAAGAGATGGGATCCTTATAGAATCATCTAGAATCAAGGAATATTCCCAGGACCCTATGCAAATTTCCCTCAATCTCACCCAACGCAAGTCAAAGAGCACCTAAGTGCACTGTAGTGTAGGCAAAAATGGGCCTGCCTTCTCTGCAACGCAGTTACCCCTGACCAAGGCTGCCCTGGTGTCCTAAGGAGGCATTTTAGTAAGGCTTCGGGATAGGAAACTTTCATATAAGGAAGCATCAATGAGTTGACTTCTCTAGGACATGTAACAACTAAATTAGGGATTGAATCTCCCTAATGGTACTAATCTGAATGTCAGGAGTGATGTGCCCAAATAGACCTGTAAAACATATGCGCAAATGACAAAAAACTAATCCAACTCATTAGTGGTCATCTCTATTTTTCATCCATAATTTTTCCTCTTACATTTGGTCCTTTTAAGGATAAGGTGAAAATCTAGGGCTTACATGGAAATTTAAGTAACATTTTCGGTGATTTGAGAGCCTAAACGTCAATCTTAGGGTCTAGGATACCTATGCTCCAATTTTGGTGGGCATCCACTCAAGTTTCATCCATAAAATATCTTTCCCTATGTGTTGCTCCAAGAGGGAAACCCTAGTTTCTTCTTCCTCAACTTGAGGACTTCCTTGAAGGTTGTATGAGATTAGTACTTCTTGAAGTAAATCATTAGAATATTTTCTCTTGGGAATTGACCTTGTGAATGCCTATTACCATTGGAAAACATTGAAATGTTGAATCTTGTGCCTTGTTTTTTTAGGGCTTTTCTTAGAGAGTGATTTTCTTCCTTGAAGCCTTGTACCTTTCTTGATTATGTCTTTCGAATGGGCTCTAGCTAGATCACTTTGTTTCATATACCTATCATATCTATTCTAAGTGGTCTCCTTCCTACTGAGACTCCTCCCATCAATGAAAGTCCGTAAAGAGTAGGGGATTTTGGATGTAGTGACAGTGGGTCATTGTCCCATTATTAGCACTTAGTCTAGCTCTTTCTCTTGTAGGGTTTTCCTCTCCAAGGCCTGCTAGATTTTGTGCTAACAAGCTACACTCATAACAAAAATGAATGCAACACAAATTAGTTGTTGTTGGTTGAGATAAAAGATTCAGATTCAGAAGCATGTTAAAACTTTGAAGTAGACCTAGAAAAGCATAAACAGATAATTAATGCATAACCAAGTGCTATTGTTTCCACCACAAAGGTCCAGAAAAGTGATCCTAAAGATCTAGAGGAAGGTGAGCATATATAATGTGGATGAAGGGTGCTCCACTGCATTTCAATGTTGACAGAAAGAGTCAAAATAAAATCTTCTTAGTAAAAGTTGTTAAGTTGCTAGGACTATCTAAAACACCACACCTGCAACTATACACCATCAGGTGGCTTTACCAAGGGTGAGATCTCTATGTCGGCCATCAGTGCCTCTTCCCTACAAAATTATTCCCTTCACGTACTAGGCATTATGTGATTTTTCTACCCTTAAATTTTGTGATGTTCTATTAGGCCAACCATTCTTGTGGAAGCATCATGTTGTGTATGATTCCGAACCTCATAGTGTTATTATTAGTTTGGGAAGAAAACTATACAAGATACTAGAGGTAGTCTTGCCTAATACCATTTCTTTGATCTCTACTAAGAAATGTAGTAAGATCATTTCTAAGACTGGGAAAGTAATCTTCTTCCCAATTTTCTCTCAACATAAGGAGTATACAATGATGACATACATGGCCTCAACACAGGGCTCCTTCATGCAAAAAAGGAAAGTGGATAAGGTCATGGAAGAATATAGAGACATCCTCTCCTCATCGATAATAGCACCTTTATACTTTTAGGTTAATCATTCAATTGATCTGTCCCCTAACATACCTTTACCCAATGGACAAACCTATCATTTCTCCTATCATTTCTCTCTTTCCAAAAATGAGGAAATCAAGTAGAAAATCTAAGAAATGTTACAAAGAGGGCACATCTGACCAATTTCCACACCTTATGAGAGCAAAATTATACTCGCGTAGAAGAAGGACAGAACCTTACAACTTTGCATTGATTATCGATATTTGAACAAAATCATAGTCAGGAACAGGTACCTGATTCCCTGGATTGACAACCTTCTTGATCTACTCAAGGGGGCCAAGTACTTCAGCAAGATTGATTTGAAGTCTAACTATCACCAAGTTCCAATAGAACCAATTGATGTGTGGAAGGCGAATTTCAAGTTCAAGGAGCGCCTTTTTGAATATTTGGCCATGCCCTTTGGTTTGAAAAATGGCCCATAAACTTCCATGAGGATAATGGATGACATATTACAACCTTTCACAAACTCTTTCATGGCTGTATATTTGAATGATATCCTCATCTTCAACAAGAGTTTGGAAAAGCACTTACATCATATTCTGTAGGTCCTTCACCATCAGCAATAACACAAGCTATGTGCTAACTTAGATAAATTATCCCTCAACATGGACAAGATCCAATATCTATGTTACATTATTGATGAGCAAGGTGTGCATGTGGATCCATCTAAGACCCAATTCATTCCTGATTAGCTAATGCTGACATCTCTAGCAAATCTTCACAACTTCTTGGACCTTGCTAATTTATACCGTAGATTCATGCAGGGGTTATTGTAATTTCTTGGCCCTTGACTAAAGTTACCAAGGGTGGACAAAAAAAAAACTTTTTCAGTTTGAATCACAACATAAGGAATCCAATGAGTCACCTTTCCTCTACACCAATCTTCACCTTGATGAATCTACAGTGGCCATTTAAGATTAGGACAAATGTCTCTAACTATGCTACTGGTATAGTCCTCATTCAACAAGGAAATCAAGTGGCCTATAATAGTGAGACACTCTCTGATACTCTCTCTGAGATACCACACTTATGATAAGGAGATATATTCCATCGTGCAGGACTATCAAAAATGGAAATATTATATTCTATGGAAGGATATGATCATCCACACATATCACCAACCTCTTCAATTGAGTCAGACACACGTAAGTTGCAAAATAACCACCATTAGAAATGTTCCACGTATTTGCAACAATTCCATTTGAACATTGAATACAAGAAGGGTAGCACCAATCACGTCACAAATTTCCTCAGTGAACCTCTAGTTGTGGCACTAACCACCATTCTCAATTCTTGTGCAAGTGAGACCTTTGGATGGCCACAACTATACAATAACGATTTAGAATCCACTTCGACATAACAGATGTTGATGGTTAGAAATAAAGTTCCAGACTTTCACCTCTTTTGATGCATGTTGTGCTACCTAGGGCACCTTTGTGTTCTTCAAGTGAGCATGCCAAGCAAATCTAAGAGGCACATTATAGTTGGGTAGTAGGGAACTTTGGTGTGGTAAAACAAATGGCAGCACTGTAGAATCATTTTTATTAGTTGAAACTTCAACAATATGTTTTCAAGTATATCATGTCCTACACCACCTATGCCATTACAAAACCAACCATTAAGAAGCAAGGCCTATACACCCATCTTCCTACTCCTAATAGGCCTTGTGAATCTATCTCTATGGACTAAATGTTTTTCCTTCCATTTACCAAGCATGGTAACGATTTTTTGTTTATGGTTGTCAATATGTTTTCTTATATGGCCATCCTAACTACCTGAAAAAAGAGTATCACAACAAAATCCACTGCCAAGCTCTTCAAATGAGTGTGGTTATATTTTGCGATCCCACAAACCATCATATTAGATCAATATAGTAGGTTCCTCAACACATTCTAGTTGAGCCTCTAGTCATTGTTGAACACCAAGCTCACCAAATAAACTACCTTCCATTGATTTTTCATATAATAGAAATTGATCTTCAAGTATGATAATTAATTTCTAGTGACTTCCCTTTGAGTCTATTATGTCACATATATCATTAAGAAATCATACATATAAAATCTCAATAGTAATGAAACAATAACAATAGGATCATAAAGATACAATAGAGCACAATAGAGACACCAATTTACCCTGGGAAAACCCAAACTCGAGAAAAACTCAACAAACTTTTCTTCTTAGGAGAAACTGTTCTTCAACAATAATTACAATTCCAAAATTAATCTAGGAATTTGTGCCAAAATCTACCAGTCAAACTAGGTCAAAGTATCATCCATTTAATGTTGCTCGAACCCTCAAAATAATCACTTCTAGTCATTTTTTAGCTTAGTCAAATAGTCTCATGTAATCAACTTTAGGTATGTGGTTCACACCTATAGTCAACTTGGACTTTCAATTGACTTCCTATAATCAAGCTTGCAGACAACCCTACAATCAAAGCTCGTTCTTTTTGTGTTCAAAGTCCATATTTTATGTCATCAAAGCATCCTTCTTTCAATGGTCAAAATCTTGGTCAAACAAAGAATAACAAATTCAATCAACTTGATTAGGTCAATGATGGTCAAATAAACTATAAACTTCAGTCTTCTTTCTTGCTCCTTCCCATGCATGGATCATAATAGAAGGATTTTATGTGATCTCTGAATTAGTCAAAGTGAAGGAAGTAAAATTATATTTATATTAGTTATATGGGGTGATCTTTGACCAAAATTCACACCCCTTCACTGACAAGGCCAACTTAACACTTGGGGCCTACATGAAGACAAAAAATTCATAATTTAAATTTTCATTTTATGTAATTTTTTTGGCCGACTTACGAGGCCTCTTTTCATGCTGGAATACATCCTAATTCTACACAAAAATCAACACTCCCTCTTAGAGAGAGAGGTATTCTTGTGGGATGCAACAAATTTCCCTTCTTGAAATTTCCCCTTCCTTAAGGAAAGTTCATGAGCTTGTCACGTTGATGCATGCCTATAAAATAAATCCATCCTAGAGTGGGAAATGTAATTCTTTATATATACAGGTTTTTTCAAATTCCTTTATATATCCTCAAGAAGATTTATCATTCTCCTTTTGGCCATGACCTAGCCTAACCATCCAAATTTTCTAGCTTCTTGGTAGAAAATTTTCCTTTGGACCATTCACCTTTCTGGTTAAAATCCATTATGACCTAGCCAAGTCCTTCTAGCTTTAAAGGTGAATTACATATATCTTCTTCAGTCAACATAGCCTATCCTTATGGCTTCGAAAGAGAAGATCTATCCAATCTAAATATTTCCCTAGGACATTCACCTCTTGTCTACCTAGCCAAGTCCTTATGGATTCATAGGTGAATGTGTCCTATAATTTCCTTGGACCATTCACCTTTCTGGTCAAAGTCCTTTATGACCTAGCCAAGTCCTTTTGGCAACCAATTCCTTCTAGCTTCAAAGGTGAATGTATTCATCTCCTCTTGTTCAAAGTCCATTATGACCTAGCAAAAGTCCTTTATGTATTTGGAAGTGGTCATTCCATTCCTACAAACACCTCATCATTCTCTTTCAATGACATAAAAATTTAGCATCATACTAATCTCATCTTTGTCCACAATCTATTCATATCTAGATATGTATTAGAGCTCTACTACTCCTCTTCGCTCCTGTTATATACATTTTTGGGCACTTCAACCCCAATCATAAATGTCCATAAATTTAGGGCTCCTAAGTCCCTAAAAGTGTTTCTTCACTTCCTAAAAGAACAAGGTCAGCTGATTACATCATCTCCCAGAAGTTCTCCACTAAAAACTGCTCATAAATGGTCAAAACTGGACCATACTGAAAACCCAGTGCAGAGGGTACAATGCATATCACCTTCCCAATGTACAAGGTGCGATGCATACTAAATTACTTCTCTGTAGGGTGCGATGCTCGGGAATGGACAAATGGCAGGGACAAAATGCGAGGTGGAAGATCATGGAATCTTCCAGAAGCTTCCCCTCTGACACTTGCATCTCTGTTTTCGACCAGGGATGAGTAAGAGATCATCATTCTCCAAGTGGAAGCAGGAACTATCAGAGAGAGGACACTAATCAATATCCCAGAAGATGACTCACCTCTCTGTAATCATCTATATATGGATCCCTCATCACAGAGATCTAGAGGCTGGAATTTTGTATCATATAGAGAAGTGTTGTTGGTTTTTTGGTGTATATTCATAGTGTTGGGTGATCTAAGCTTTAATTGAGGTGAAGAAGGGTTTTCTAGCTAGAGAATGATGCTGGGTCAGAACATATGGTTGTAATCCTCTTGCTACTTTTCATCTTAATAAAGCTATTCAAGTTTTCCTCCATATTCTTGTATGTTTACTTATATATGCATTTGTATGGTTAACGCACATCTGGTCTTGTGTTATTTATGAATATAGATCTTTGTTCTTCAATAGTAGTATGTTGCTGTGATTCCAAAGGTGCTCTTTGAAGCTGGGCAGATGAAGAAGAAGCAGCAAAGCTCTATTAGGAAGGAGAGGAAATCAAGCGCAAGACTAAGGTTGGTCTCCTTGGTTCCCTCTTGTCTATTTTCATAAAGGAAAACGAAAGTAGACTTTACTTGTTTGTTTCTAAGATAGCTACCAATCTTAGTGGGAATAGCAGCATCCGAGTGGAAACTATTCCCGGTAACAGCTCCATATCCAATTATACCAAACATGCAATACATCTTTATTTCAACCCAATGTATCTACCTCTGCTTAACCATATAATATCTCGAGGTGTTCATTTGTAGAGAAAATATCTGATCCATAGATAGAGTTGTGGAATTTTTTTCCATCAAAATCTAGACAATATATGTTAGAAGATCCAATCTAAGAAATAATACATAAGGTCAAAATCCTTCACCTCAATTTCTAAAGCTAAATCCCTCTAAGGCTGAAACATATCTTCCTTGTGGTTATCTTGGTTGCTCCCTCTATCATGGAAATAACCCCTTCTACTATCCCCTTTGTTACATAAGAAATTCCTTTTTCTACTTCCTGCTACTTAGGCAACTCCTTCTACCATTATTCCTCCCTTTGTCATGTAGGAAAACCCTTTTGCTGCAAAGTTTGCTTCATTCTTTTGGATGCTTAGTATCATTTCTTAGAATCTTTCATGATGTACTTGCAAGCATTATTCAGGAGGTCATGAAAGAAAAAATATAACCAAGTACTAAATACAAAGAAAAAACTATTGTCCAAGGAATAAAATAAAAATAGTAGTTTAGCGAGAAGGATGTGTATTACCTATTTTTTTGATTAATTTGTTGAGAGTTGTATGGAATTGATGACTCCCTCTAGATATTTTCCTCCTTGTAGAAATCATTGAAGTATTTCTACAATATTTATCAGGTTTATGTAACTTCTTCCTTGTATTTAGCATGCCAAGTCTAGTTCTAGGGTTTCATCCCACAAACCTTAGAATTTACGATAGGTTTTCCTTTGCCTTCAATGTATTTACAAAGATTGTCTCCTTACGATCTTTGTTAACTCGCTACATAATCTCAGCCCATGACATGGTCCAAGGTGTCTATAAATAAATCTTATTATGAGTGTAGAAATAATATACATGTATTCATCTCCTTCTAGAAGGTTAATCCTTGTTCCTACTATATTTCATTGTAATTTTTTATGATGCCATTTACTACATGAATTATTTTAATGGTAGTCTTCACAAGAGCCTTCCTTTCCTTATTTATAAGGACAAGAAATTTTATAATATAAGTAGGAAGAAATTACCAAAGCTATACAAAAATTAAAAGAACAAGAAGCTTGAATATATAATAGAAAATGATAAAGGGAGAGGAAAATAACAAAAAAATACTTATCTTTTAATTACAAGAAATCCTTTGACCTCTTTTGAGGTGGCTCGTCATCCTCATCCCTAACATCAAATGTTGGTGCATGCTGCTCTCTTCCTTTCCTATTTCTTGTATAAAAGCTAGGGTTGTTTTCATTCAACATATTCATCACGTTTTATTCAACACTCTAGGTATATCTATAGTCTCAGGTCATTTCATAGGAACAAATGATATGGTACCAATCATTCTTTATAATGGAATTTGACCATTGATCATTGAGCATAAGAGATATTATGAATACCATTTAATTAGATAAGTTGTCCTCTGATGCTCTCACAAAGGCTCCTTTTGGCTAGCATCAATCACTAGCTTGATGGCCTTCCTTGACCCCTTTAGTTTGGTATTGATTAGTCCACTTCTACTACAACAAATCCAAATCTAGGTCTTGGCAATAAATTCCCTTTTTAGATTTCTTGAGTTCTCTTTAGTCCTTTTTTACTCCATATTCTAGCCTATACTCAACCTCATCCCTCTCTATTCACACTTTGGCTTCATGTATTTTAGGCTTCCATATAAATGATTAGGTAAAACATACATTTTCTGATGTCACTTCTAATTTTGCATTGTCCAAAAAAATCTTGAAATGTGTATGCTAGTTTCATATGCAACTCAAGAAGGAGGCCATTTCATCAAATCCATCCATGTCTTACAAAGTTCTGTCAATGAAATTGGGATTTGTAAAATATTTTTCTTTTGGAAAAGCTTCTTTAGGCTAATGTTAGCCCTAAATATTCCTTAACAAACTTTACACTAGTCACTCAAATGTCATTCTTTTATCCATTTTTAGCCGCTTGGATTCCATTCATGGGGCCTGCAACTATATTTATTTTACCTGTAGCCTAGATAGACATATCCAACTCTATCTATAGTTTGAACCTCTTTACTGGCTCCTTTTAAACACATAAACTTAGCCTCATTTAGGGATCTCATACTCCACACATGTAGTCCTTCATATTGTGTCTATGCTAACTTCAAATGGTTTCCCTTTCACCAAGCTCTAAAACCATGTTGATTTTTCATATAATAGAAAACTGATCTTTTAATTTGATAATTACTTTCCGATGATTTCTAATTGAGTTATCCTATGTCACATATATCATTAAGAAATTATACATAACAAATCTCAACAATAATGCAATGATAATAGTAGGATCATAAAGAGACATCCAAGGACAAGAGTGACACAAATTAACCCTGGGAAAAACCCATGAAAATTTTCTTCTTAGGTGAAATTATTCTTAAAAAAAATACTTAGAATTATTCCAAAATTAATCTAGGAATATGTACCAATATCCAAGTCAAATACACCAGCCAAACCTGCTCAAAGTATCATCATGTCAATGTTGGTGAAGCCCTCAAAATAATCACTTCTAGTCAAATTTTGGCTTATTCAAACAATTTCTTGTAGTCAACTTCAAGTTTGAGGTTGACTCTTGTGGTTAACTCAAACGTGCAGTTGACTTGCTGCTATTAAACTGATAGTTAAAGCTCCCATTTACTTTGGTTAAAGTCCAATTTTTATGCATTCAAAATAGCCACCTTTTAGTGGTCAAACTTGGTCAAATGTTCTTGATCAAACAAGGTAGAACAAATTTGGTCAACTTGAGAAAGTCAATGATGGTCAAATGCAATTTCAAACTTACGTCTTCTTTCTCTCTCCTTCACATTTGTCGATCAGAATAGAAGATGTTTACATGATCTTTGAATTAGTCAAACTAGAGGAAGTCAACTTATATTTATATTAGTGAGATGGGGTGGCTTTTGACCATAAGTCACACACCCTCACTTATGGGGCTGACTTGACACTTGGGAGCTACATGAACCTTGTTATCAACAAAAAATGATCACCTAGCCATTTCTAACTAGGTGGATCAAAATACACCATGTAGGATTAATTTTACCATAGCAAAATTACTTTCATCGTGAGAAATAATTTATTAAACCATTTTATTAAAGTATTTTTAGTTAAAATTAAAAAAAAAACCCATAAGAATAATATTGAATAAATCATTATTTATTTAATCTTTTCTAGGAATAATTATTAAATTATTAAATCATTGTTTGATAATTATTCCATGTCACATTTGACTAAATCACCTAGGAATAATTAAATAAATCACTATTTATTTATTATTCCTTAATTATATTATTGGAATAACTGTTAAATCACTATTTAGTAATTATTTCAATTTCACACCATTCCTAATGCTCATGAAATAATTAATAAATCTTTTAATTTGTTAATTATCTCTAAATAAATATATTTGACCATTTTGAATATCTTTTCTCTCTCTGAAAAATATAATAAAGTATTCCTAACGATTAGATCTTGATTTGGTCAATATTAATTTATTATTTTCCATTTTCGATATCAAACCTATACATTGTTATAAATAAGAGGGTTTTCCATTCATTCTTCACCACGATCATTAACATCTTCACCATTATCGTCTTCTTGCATCTGATCTCCCACCTGAGTTCTACACATTCTTTTGGGTTTTTCACACATTGAGAGAGAGAATTGATTGCTGAAGAATCAAGGACATCAAAGGACCTATCCCATGTATAGGAATTTATAGACCCCTTTTTGTAGATCTCCTTCACCAAGTGTTATCAATAAAGATTATTATTCATATAAAATACTTTCCATATTTGGTTATTACATTGGATATGAATTGTTGTTTATTGTTTTGGATCACGTATGCCTTTTTGTTGCATGTTTTTCTCATTTTATTATTGCATATCGGAAGCATAAGAAACCACGAATTGTTGTTAGCATCACTTGTCACCAATGACTTAAGTGATATGTTTTTGATACACCTTCCAAGAAATCTCATACTAACAAATGACGACTCCACTTCGTTGTTAGCTACATTTGTCATCCAACAAATGGCGACTCCACTAGTGTAGCTTCTTCCATTGTAAAATTGCATAGATATTCGCTCTGTTTCTAAACAAGAACTACACAGGTTAATCAATATAATGTAAAATAAAAAGTGAGATATAGAAGCATTGTTGGGTGAATCATTCCCAACAAAAATCCTTGAACTCATGTTTATGAGAGCCTAACCTCAGTTTTGATAGAACTAATTCCCATTCTTCAAGGAGCCCTCATCCCTTTCTTAGCGGATCTCATCTTGGACTAAGGATCTCAAACTACTTCCTTTTGGCCTATGAATCAATCCATAGGTGGGGGAATTGAGGGAGGTTGTTGAGAGTAAGTTTATCCTGGAGTAATCAAGTCGGAGAGCTTATCATTCTTGGAGAGGATTGAGATCAATGGGAGGAGCTTAAATGCATCAAGGCACAGGTTTTGTGGTTCCTTTATGTTTATGAAAGTAATAAAAACAAGCATTTCTTCTCACTTCATTGTTTAATGGATTAATTGATCAATTTCATGGATGGATTATGTTATTTATATTTTTCCATTAGAATGATGTTATTTATATTTTTCCATTGGAATGATGTTTGTTACTAGTCTCCTTGATCACTAGTTTGAATTATTGAATCATTTGTGTTGCATATGCCTTTGATATTTTGTTGCTTCCATGTGTGCGGGTCTAGATTCAAGCACGGAGAAGCTACACTGAATCACAAAGAGGGATCTCCATCAAACATGTCATAATAAGCTATGAATTTCCATTTCTCACCTTGTTAGCTTATGATTCAAGGAAATATATATTTAGTGAAGGAATTAGCTTGATTGTCTATTTGTTTCTAGTTTCCTTTTAGAATCTAGGGAGATTTCTCTTATTAGCAAGAGGAATTTATCCACCTAACAAATTGGCAACCAAACTGGGGAACATCATGTTCTCTTCCATCTCTTTGTTTTTTATTCTCGAACCTGTTTTGATATCTTTATCTGAGTCTTGACAAGTTAATGATCTTTCAGATTTTGTGATTTGTTTGGATACTTTTTATTTTTATTCTTTTATTTTCGTTAAGTTTCTCGACCTGCGTGGTTTCTATTTAGAAACAAATCGTAGATCAGTGCTAATTACCTTTAGTAACAGTGCACATGCACATTGTACTATACTATCTAACTGCGCATACTCTGAGAATTCATTGAAAAGATAGCTTTTCCTCTCATTAAAATATTTTTTTATGGTTTCATTACATTTGTCTATGACTCTAGTCAATCTCCGTGTTTTTGATCAAGTGTTGTGAAGGATTTTTCTTGAGATTTCTCAGTTTTCGAGGCTTGAAAGGTAGGATTTCTCGATAATTAGTGTTGTGATGATGTGCTTCTTGTGCTCATTGAAAACATGAGTTATTTTTAGTCTGATACTGAAGTTTAATCAGAATCACACTTTAAGCATTGATTTCATAACATTCATTCAACCATTTTGATTTTAAGGATTTCTTTGGTTGTTTTGAATTTGATTTCTTTTGGTCATTGCTCAAATATTTGTCTCGTTTTTAAACAATTTTCACATGCTTTTTTCTTTTGATGTTTTTGGCTGAATTGTGTCTGAGTGTTAATCACCTTCGAGTGTCATTATTTTTTTATCTTTGGAATTTTCACTTGATTTCCTTTATTTACACTTGATTGGTTCTTTAGTTGTATTATTGAAGGGAAATAGCCTTGTTGTTCTTTCACTACTTTGGAATCATCCTGTGTTTGTTTTGAAGAATTATTTTGGATAGATTACATTTGCATGGCTAGAATTCTCATTTCATGAACAAAAATTGTGCATAGATTACATTTTCATAGTGTTCACAAAAATTGTGCATAGATTACATTGCATAGTTTTAAGGCAAGTTTTTCATAGATTACATTGCGTGGTTTGCAACTTAGAGCTTTAAATTGTATTAAAAAATTAGAAGTGATACATTTTTGAAGTTATTATTTTAAATAAGAACCTCTTTACTTACTCTAGCTAGAATTCATCAAAATAAAGAGATTACAAATTTCATATTTGATGCATTGGAGTTTTGAGTCAAGTCATAATACCATCATTTTCACATCTATTTACCCTTTGAGTAAATAACAACTTAATAATACAACATTAATTAAAATTCATCTAGAATTTTACGTTTTTTATGGATATTGTCACCTACAGTAGCTTAAGTGTAGGGCTTTGGAATAGGGAAGGAAGTAAACTTTCCAAAGCTACAAACGAACAATAGAATCTTGAGTTAGGGAGAGAAAATCCAATTATTTAGTTTTTCTGGGAAACTCTCCTTATACATGATTAAGCACGAGATCATGTCGGATTTGGTGAAGTGAGTGTACCCACTTCATTGGCTATGATAGAATGATTTGCACGTATTTCAATGATGCAGGAGCATTCAGGCCTAGTCAGCAATGTGATGGAATGATCACATGCTGTGACTAGCAAGGAGTTGGAAGATAAGAAAATTAGTTAATTTTTTTTTTTTAAATGTGTGAGAGTGTTTATTTTTTGTCAAATATGAGAAAAAGACATAGTGGTTGATTGATCCTCCCTGTGTGGAAATCAGGCCAAACAGTTAGATTTATGTGGTTTGAATAGGATATGAGGAATTTGAAAGCTTGATTTAGCATTTGTTTAGAAAATAGTGGAGTTGAAGAGATCCTTTAGGAGAGAGTGAGAGATTTCTGGATCTAAACCAAAATTGGTTCATGAATCCATTCTTGTATCAATGATTTATTTTCATAATTCAAAAGCTAGCGAGAGAAAGGATAGAGAGGTACGCTAAGTTAGAGTCAAGTAAGAGAAAGCAAGGATTCAAGATAGAACAAGGTCTTTTTATTGCTGTAGTCAAGCTAGAGGGCGAGACTCTGTAAATATTACTATATTGAATAATTGATTCAGTGTGTGTGTTAATGGGCCACTTGTATTGAAATCCTTTGCTTTTCTCTGTACATTTGCCTTTGGATCAAATTAAGCATTCTTCTCTGTTTTTATGCCTGAAATTATAAATTGTAGTGTTCAAAGTATACTTGGGGTCCTTAGTGTAAATAATAGTGTTTGAGCTGCTTTTAGAACCAATCATCGATCCAAGAGTAAACAGAGGAACCATTGAAGAAACAACGAAAAAAACCCAAAGTAAAGAGGCGGACGAAAGGATAAAGGGAAGTCACATTGATCATTGGATCCGTAAGATCAACGGACGAGATCTAATCGGGCCAAGAAGAGCCACTTTATAGCATCAGTGGAATTTTTATAAGGAAGAAGGACCACAAACCTTAAGACTATGCGATGAGCGAATGCCGATCAATCGCATCGCAATGTATCATATGGATGGACCAAGCCTAATCCTTTGCCAATGCTGATTGCAATAATGCGATGTAGCATGGACTATTGGATCATATACCTGATCAACTGTGGAGATCAAATTGCCAATCGCATATCGGGTAAGTTAAGTGATAGCGGTAATGGAATGCCGACATGCAAAGTTGCGATGGGACGATAAGTGATAGCCGATAGCGATAGATCGTAGACCGGGGCAATCAAAGATTGCGAGTGTAAAGGAGCAACACAGTGGACCCAAAGGTTTATTGATGCGGGTGTAATTCCATTTGAGATCCGGCCTTAAGCTTCTTGTCAGATTTCTCATGTGATTCAGTGTATTTTTGTGTATCACGAAAACATAGTTGTCTCGAGTTTTTAAAAGGAAAAGACATATGAAGGAGTGGACCTGATGAGATTTATGAATGTGGGTCTATGTATTTTGAAGTCTGATTTACATGATTGGAGTGGAGTTTTCCCGTGTATTTCCTATGTTTCCGATAAAGTGAATGGGTCTGGATTTGTAAATGAAAATCGATTACAGTGTTGTGTCCCGGTTTATTAAGGCTAAAGCAATAATGAGTGCTTCCGATTCAAATGTGGCCTTAGCTCATAGGTCCACATGGGATAGTTGAAGGGATGTCTGTCAGCTGGCATCATTTTTGGTATCAGAGCTAGCTGAACGCTCTGTAAGGATTGGTTTGGAAATTGAATTTTAAATCTCAGCATATGTATAATTGCACAGAAGTGGATCGATACAGATGGGGATCAGACCACAAAGGACACTGAGATCAGAATGGGGAAACAATGAATTTTGTGATGAAGGTCTGGTAAGAATGTTTATTTTGATGATTTTCCATAAATGTGTTTTGAATGTCTAAAGAACAACAAGGGATTGAAATTTCAAAGGAGAAGATGTTTTCCTTTTAGGAAAATGAAATTTCCATGTAAGTTGATTGAATGATTGGTTTGATTTAAAAGGTAAATTGAAATGAAAGGTTTAGAAGTTAAAGCTGAATAGAAGAGTGGTTTGCTATGGTATTGAAGTCATTTATATGATTTGAAGAATTTTGTGAAAACTGAGAATGATTGAGGATTGCTTAAGTTGTTTTTGAAGGCAATGATATTGATGATTGAAAGAACAGAGATTGGGTTTAATAGGACTGAAAGAAGAACCACTACAAGGAACGAATTTTGGAATTTGTAGGAGCAAGACAGGATTTGCTTACAAATAGGTTATCAGAAGAAATTGGTAGTGTCTGCCATGAATTGGTAAATATAATTGAAATTCAGATCTAATCTTAATTGATCTTGAAAGTTGAAGAGTCCATTATGAAAAGTAAAATGGGAAATAGTTGTTGAATGTATGAAGGCTTTTGAATGGAAATTTTAAATGAAATAGTGAACAAATGAATTCTTTGGCAAACTTTTAACTGATGGAATGGGAATTATTTTTAAGACATATTTGAAGAAATATTGCAGGTTTAAAAGGTACTTTGATGTATCTTGAGATAAGATTGTGTAGGTCAATAGAAGTAGTGGAATTGCTGAAAGATAGAATGAATTGTACCAGCATCATAGCATATGATCTATGTTAAAGAAGATAGAGCAAGAAGAACTCTCAAATGAGTAAAGGTGATAGTACCCAACAGTAAATGAAATTATTGAATGAAAGAAGGAAGTGAGCAATTGAAGATGCAGAGCCTAGAATAAGGAGTGTTCAAGAGAAAATGAGAACAACTTCCAACTGTGGTTGGGTAAAAGTTGTTGAGGTAGCTCCACTAATGTGATTGTTGGTAGAAGATAACAATTCCAGCAAGAGGAGTGATGGGTAGAATTGTTAGTCAGTGAAAGGTTCGAGGAAAGAACCAATAGATGCCAAAAGGCTAAACTCAAGAAAGTTTGGTGAGGCATGAAGGAGACTTGTTACAGATGAAAAAGGCTAGTTGCAGCTCACTAGTGAACAAGGAAAGTTCACTAGAGGAAGAAATGGAATTGACTATTGATAGTCATGATAAGGGTATAGAGGAAAGTCACAGATAGAGGAAAAGGAGTGTTGAAGCAGTTGGGATCAAAGGAATGAGTAAAGAATTAAGGAACATAGAGTTGGTTGAGATGAAGGAAGAACTCAGTCGTTTGTAGAAGCTGGTATTGAAAGGAATTAGAGAAAAATGGAAACAAGGATTTTATGGGGTAAAAAGAGTTAAATGGCCTATCATAGAATTGTTTGCTTAGAAATTAATACTTCGAACAGTTGAGAATGAAATAGTAGAATACATCTATGAACCAGAGAAAGGATCTCTCCTTGGGGAAGGAGACAGTGAAGACAGTGATGATAGTGGTGAAGAACTAATCTATGCAGATCAGAATGAGAGGAATGTGCTAGTAGCATCCTCATGGACAAGAGGATCTCATATTTTTGGGATTAATTATTTCTGTGAATGTAAAATTCTAGGTATGCAGCCTAATGAATTTGAACTTGTGTATGAAAAGCTGAAAGAGGCAAAGGCAAGACAAACACAAAAGGAGATGCATAGAGACTTTCAAGGCTTCAATTGGTGGAGGAAATTAAAAGGTATGGCTGAATGGTTGTGTCTTTTCTTAGTAAAAGCATATTGAATCATATTTTAAGGAATTTTAGCATGGATAAAAGACCAATGGGAAAGGAAACAGGAAAGGAAACAAATGCATTATAGATTTGTGAAGTGAAGAAAAGGAAAGCTGACACAAAGAACTTAGTTGAAGAAGTTAAGTCAAGGAAATATTTGAAAGATCAAAGTCTTATCAGAGAAGAGGAAGAGACATTGATGTCTTATTTGGATAAACTAGGTGTTGGAGGAAATTGTGTAGAACAGAAAGGTATTCTACAAACTTATGATGAAGTTGCCAAGCATAGTCAGGAAGTTGCAGTCCCAAAAGTTTTCTTTGATGAGGAAGAAATCAGAGATGTTGAGGAAGAATTTCTCAATAACTAAGTGAACTATCATAATAGTTTAGAGAAGCATGAGGATATGATCATTGAGGCTTCAAATGAAGAGTCTTTTAATTTTGAAACTGACATGTTGTGTACATTTTCAGGTTTGACAGGTGATGAATAGCAATTGGACAATGTGCTTATGCATGTTGACGAAGAAGTGAGATTACTGGAAGAGATGGATTAAACATATATTTTGAGCATGTATTTAATAATCTTGAGAATGATGGTATTGACAGGGAAATTTTCATGATTAAAGAAGCAGAAGATAAGAAAATGAAAGTTTGTGATGATAACCATAATGAAATATCTTCAGTAGAAAATCAAAATGAAAGTATTATAGAAATTGTGAAGGAATATATAATGATGTTGACAGATGCAGAAGTTCAGGAATTCTGTGATTTTAAAGTGGATTATTTTATGAATATGTAAACCATGAAGAAGCTTGAAAACCAGAATTTTATTTCTGTTGTAGGAGAAGATAAAACAACATCATTTTGTTGCAATGGTATAAGTATAGAAGATGAAAGGACACTTCACAATGATATGCTCCAAGAAATTCTAGCTATTGAATTGTTGAACGATAGTCTTGTGATAGAACAAGGAACACTATGTAACGCAGAAGAAAGTATGCAAATGAAAATTGAAAACAATTTCATAACTTATGCAGAAGGACAATATAAAGATTTGATGGCAGAATTACCTATGGAAAGTGAAAACCATAGTTATTTTGAATTTGACAATTGTGATGGAAATTTTGTCTTATACAGGAAAGAAAATTCATATGTAATTGACATGCTTATTGAATATGAAGGAATTTGTATTTTTCTGGGAAGGTTATTAGATGAACCTGATAACATAGAGGAAAGGATTATCTTTAATGATAATGGAAGGGAAGTTGTAGAATACAAACAACAGTTTATAAATGGAAAAGGTGAAGAAGAATTGGATAGAAATTTTATAGTTTATATGGTAAAGGAGAATGTACAGCAGACAAATGTCAGAGGAGTTCAGTTAAGAACAAATGGTAAGGAGGAAATTGAGAAATTGTGGAAGATGATGTCAATGAAGAAGATGGACGGCAAGAAAGAGAAATTAACAAAAGAAATTTGTATCAGCAAGGAAAGAGCACAACGGCAAAATAAGATTTGGAATCCTTGAAGAACAAAAATGACAATGGCAGAAGAATTGAATCAGCAACATGATGAAAGTAATGATCAGTTACAAAGTAAAGTTTGGGATATTGGATGATCAGTAGAAGGAAGAAATGATTGGGAGGTCATGAAAGCTTTCAGCTTTGGGAGTCTGATGCAGGAGCATTCAGGCCTAGTCAACAATGTGATGGAATGATCACATGTTGTGACTAAAAAGGGGTTGGAAGATAAGATAATTAGTTAATTTTATTTATTTAAATGTGTGAGAGTGTTTATTTATTGTCAAATATGAGAAAAAGGCATAGTGGATGATTGATCCTCCCTGTGTGGAGATTAGGCCAAACAGTTAGATTTATTTCGTTTGAATATGATATGAGGAATTTGAAAGCTAGATTTAGCGTTTGTTTAGAAAAGAGTGGAGTTGAAGAGATTATTTAGGAGAGAGTGAGAGATTTCTGAATCTAAACCAAAATTAGTTCATGAATCCATTCTTGTATAAAATATGATTTATTTTCATAATTCAGAAGCTAGAGAGAGAAAGGATAGAGCGGTTCACTAAGTTAGAGTCAAGTAAGAGAAAGAAAGGATTCAAGATAGAACAGAGTCGTTTTATTGTTGTAGTCAAGCTAGAGGGCCAGACTCTGTAAATATTACTATATTAAATAGTTGATTCAGTGTGTGTGTTAATTGGTTGTTTGTATTGAAATTCTTTTCTTTCCTCTGTACATTTGCCTACGGATCAAATTAAGCATTCTTCTCTACTTTTATGCCTGAAGTTATAAATCGTAGTGTTCAAAGTATAGTTGGGGTCCTTAGTGTAAAGAACATTGTTTGAGCCGCTTTTAAAACTATTCGTCGATCTAAGAGTAAACAAAGGAACCATTGAAGAAACCACGAAAGAAACCCAAAGTAAAGAGGCAAATGAAAGGATAAAGGGAAGGCACAGTGGTCATTGGATCTGTAAGATCAATGGACTAGATCTAATTGGGCCGAGAATAGCCACTTTATAGCATTGGCAGAATTTTTATAAGGAAGAAGGACCACAGACCTTAAGACTATGCGATGAGCGAACACCGATTGATCGCCTCGCAATGTATCATATGGATGGACCGGGCCTAATCCTTTGCCAATTCCGATTGCGATAATGCGACGAAGCGTGGACCGTTTGATCAAATACCTGATCAATGGTGGAGATCAAATTGTTGATCGCATAACGGGTAAGTTAAGTGACAACGGTAATGTAATGTCAACATGCGAAGTTGCGATGGGCCGATTAAGCGATAGATCGAAGATTGGGGCAATTGAAGATCGGGAGTGTAAAGGAGCAGTGCAGCGGGCCTGAAAGTTTATTGATGTAGGTGTAATTCCATTTGAGATCCGACCTTAAGCTTCTGGTCAGATTTCTCAGGTGATTTAGTGTATTTTCATGTATCACGAAAACATAGTTGTGATCGGTTTTTAAAAGGAAAAGACATATGAAGGAGTGGACCCGATGAGATTTATGAATGCGGGTTTATGTATTTTGAAGTCCAATTTACATGATTGGAGTTGGGTTTTCCTGTGTATTTCCTATGTTTCTGATAAAGTGAACGGGTCTAGATTTGTAAAGGAAAATCGATTATAGTGTTGTGTCCCGGTTTATTAAGGCTAAAGCAATAATGAGCGCTTTTGATTCAAATGTGGCCTTAACTCATAGGTCCACATGGGATAGTTGAAGGGATGTCAGTTAGATGGCATTGTCCAATAGTGCCAAAAGGTACTTGGGGTCACTTGAAAGTAAACCTCCAATTAACCAAGTTGAGGATATTTCAAGGGGATTGAGCTTTGTTACTCTGACCTTGTGTGTACGTTTGATCTATGGCTATCCCCCCAGGTGAAATTTTTGTAATTGGTAAGCTTAGAGACCATAAATCTAGGGCTCTACCTAAGGTGACGGTAGAGGGAAGGTCTTATTGTACCTGGAATAAATGTTGACTAGACTCGCTTGGACTTTTTGAAGGGTAATCTTTTCTCGAGATGGTTTATAGCAAAATTACTTGCACTAGACTGTTTCATTAAGAAGGTTGTTAGGGTAACTGGTTCCAAACGCTCATATCTATAGAAAAATTCACTTTGATCTCCGTGATGTTGGATTTCATCACCAACTAGAAAATATTGATCTCTGTGAAAGGTGAGTTTATATGGTTTGAATCCCTACATTTTGTAGCATGTGTTACTTTGTTTGTTTTTACTTTTTACGAGACCTTAGGTGTGGATAGTGAATATTATTTAATTTTAATAATAGAAACTTATTTGGATTGAATCTAATGGCTACCCATCCAGAAGTTACCGACCAAGAAAACCCCATTAACAAGAATCCAAGTCCTTTCCCTAATCTTGGAAATGTCGGTCCTCCTTATATGGCTACATTGTCACTTCCCAGATTCACGATAGATTACATGTATGGTTGTTCTCAACTTCTTTAATTCCAAATACTCTAATTGTACTAGATCAACTGAGTTCACCATCTCAACACCACCAAACTATTGTTGAACCTTTACCTTTTTCATCCAACATGTCCTCCTCCCTTTCCTCTTCTTCGCTTGGTAAAAGCCTTGATGCTAGTACCCAGGTGACTAAGAAGAAGAAGAAACAACATAAGAAATTAGTCAATCAACCAAACATGGTTGTAAGTATTGATAATGTTGAGAAAAATTCTACAATGCATCGTAAGCCAAAATACCTTTGCAAGCTTTGTAAGGGTGACCACTTCCTTATCAATTGTCCTTGTATTCCTAAGGTTTTGGAAGTATGGTCAAATAATTCTCATCAACTTATTGTTGATCCATCAACCTATGATTCTCATATTCTAGGGAAAAAGATTAAGGTCATGTTTGCTTGTAGGTTATGCAAAGGGACTCATCATAGTCACCTTTGCCCTCACATGGATGAAGCCTCTGAATTGTTGGAAAAAATTATTGTTTCACAGCAACAACTTCCAACTAATTATTGTAAACTTTCTCCCAATCTACCGTCAATTGGCAAAGTGATTGATCTAAATATAAGTAAAGTCAATCCCACTCTTCCATTGGAGGGTGAATCGTGTATCACTCAGGTTGATGGACTATTTGTTGATCAAGTGGTCGAATCAATTCCACCTTCGGTCGATCCCACTGAACTTCATACCGCTCATGTTCTTCATGTTACTTTAGATTCTTCTACACATGGGGGCATTTCATCTGTTTCTTTTCAAGCCCATCCAAGTAATGAGGATATTTCTTTTGATTGGAGTAGTCAGACAGAACCGCGTCTTCCTTATTCCACCCTTTTCCAAATCATTGTGAAGGCTTATGGTAAGAACATACGACACACAAATGTTGATGAAGGTGCTTCTGTCGGTATTTTATGCTCGACTGCTTGACAAGATTTGGGTTCCCCTCAGCTTATGCATGTTACACAGAATCTATTAGCTTTTAACATAACCATTAGTTAACCTTTAGGGATCCTTCCTAAGTTACCTATTACTGTGGAAGTTAAAACTATTTGCATTGATCTTATGGTAGTCCAAGGTCCCTTAGATTTCAATTTTCTCCTTGGGTGAGACTATGTTTATACTATGAAAGTTGTCGTATCGAGACTCTTTCACGTGATGTCCTTCCCTCACAATTGGAACATTTTGACAGTCGATTAGCTTCCATACATTGATATTTCTTCGACTATCAATTATACGACACCCCTGAATGTTCCTTATATTGAAGTGGTACCTAACCCACCACAGGTTAATTATGTGGCAACCTATCCCATGTTTTTATTTACTGATGCAAGCAAGCCTCTCATTGCCTACTTGACTTCTTTTTAATTAGATCTAGCAATTGGCGTGGTCAAAACTTCAATGGGGGCATTTGAATATGATTTTCTTATCCCTATTGATACCCTTGATATGTGTTCCTTCTAGAGAATTTTTCTTCCATCTGATGAAGACCTTTTGGAAGCCTTGATCAAGGGGTGTCCCTTTTCATGTGTTTCCTCCATATGGAAGTCATGAACATCTCCTTTTGAGGATAGTTCTTTTACTGTGTCAACCTCAATGAAAAATGAAACAGATCCTTCTTAGGATAGTTATTTTCCTATCTCAAATTCGTTAAAAAAATGAAATAGGGTCTTATCAGGATGGTACTTTTACTATATCAACCTCATTAAAAAATGAAACAGGTCATCTGAGGGTAGTTCTTTTACTGTATCAACCTCATTAAAAAATGAAACAGGTCATCTAAGGATACGTCTTTATTTGTATCAACCTCATTAAAAAAATGAAACAAATACTTATAAGGATAATTCTTTTCCTATGTCAACCTCGCTAAAAAAATGAAACAAATTCTCCCCTAATTGAGTCAAGCTTTTCATATGATCTCATAAATAAATTTTGGGGGGCATATGCCCTTCCAGTCATTATGTTGGGGGCATGAAAACCACTTTCAATCATATTTTTCTCTATTTCAAGCTTGTGTAAAAAAGGAAACCACCCTCAAGCACAATTTTTCTTTGTTTCAAGCTTGTGTAAAAATGAAACTTATCTCGAGTCCATTTCGGTTATTATTTTAAAGACTCATTAAAATCATGAAAATCTTGAGCTTCTTTTGCTATATTTTCATGCTCGTGAAATACATATGAAAATGTCAAGTTCTTTCTATATTTTCCTGCTCGTTAATTAAATTGAAAGTCGGTAAGATGAGTATATTTTTATCACTTTTTTGAACTCGTTAAAACTTACGAAAAATAGAAACTATGGAGCCCTCTTTTAAGCCCTTTTTTAGACTTTTAAAACATGAAAATATCATCGAATACTTGTTTGTTTGAACTTGTAAAAGTAAATGAACAAACATCCACTTTTTATAAGTTTACCCCTTTTACAGACTGAGTTAGGACTATTTATGAGAAAGTATACATTGACTAAAAATGGTCAATATAAGAGTTCTCTCTTGTATTATTTTATCCTTTTTCGGACCTGAGAGACTAAAACTTACAAAAAAGAACCTGATGGAGTTTACTTATGTTTTTCTTCTGACTCCCTAAAACTAAAAAACATTGAGCTTTACTTTCTCCGGTATCGTTAAAATTTTATGGTAAAATAACTAAATGAGTTTCCTTTTTGTGTCTTTTTAAAAATCTTAAAAGAAAACAACATTGATTTACTTCTTTATTGAACTCGTAAAAACTTAGTATAGGACCTGTTAAGCATAACAGGATCGAACCATTCCTTCTTAGGGTTCATTAAAAATACTTCGATAGACTCATCCAAAGGATGAGCTTACAGGATAAGCATATGTTATCCTCCTCAAGCTTGTAAAAAATAAAGAGGTACTTGCTAGTAATTGTAGGGGAAAATTGAGAAGAAAAGTTTGTTTCTTGTATTTTAGGTAGTATGTCACTCTTGAACATGAAACTCCGTCACATATTTGTTCAGGTTGGGGAATCCATTTGTCTCACAGTTAATTGAACCTTATTGAAATTCTTAAGTTCGTTTTGGGTATTATCGTTGAGTCAAATTACCTTGCAATTATAACCTTCAATCGCATCGGTCATCCCTGAGTCAGTCCTTGCAAACTGCTTTTCCAAAACTTGACATTGTTTTTTGTGTCATAGGCCCTCCTACGACAAATCGCTTCGTATTGACTTCAACTCATTATCTAAGAAGTTGATCTAGAAACCTTCAGTACCTTCAAGCCTACATGCCTTAATGGCAGGTTTCTCGCCTTCGACGATAGGTTCTCGTCATTGGCCTTCGATCGAACGATTCTATGAGTGTTCAACTTTAGATCACATATTCACACTTCATATATTTTACTAGGAGTACCTTGAGATCCATTGTCATTATTGGTGGTTTCTCTCGCACTTTTTAATGGTTCGCATAATTGACCAGTAATCAAATGGTTTCTGCCATGTTCGATAAAAGACATTTACTAGTATGGTTTGATTTGTACTATGGATTGAGAGATGGAGATCAAGATCCTGGATATAGTTTCATCCATCCAAGTTGCGAGGAGTTTTGTATTCATGATTATATAGAAGATTTTTATGTTTGATGGTTGCATCCATCCTATATCTACTTTGACATTATGTATTTCCAGACTGTGCTTTAAGACTTTTATGTTCTGAGTATGGAATGCCTACCTCATGGATGATTATTATATTACATGTAATCCTTGATTGGTTGTTGTAGGTTTCCAACCATGATCTATGATCCAATCCTTGATATGATCAAGTACTTTAGTCCTCAACTTTTCTAACTTCGCACTTTAAGGGGCAACCTGTTACACTTCATTTTGTCACCATGACAAATAATTATCAAAATTGGATCTCTCACCATGACAAATAATTATCAAAATTGGATGAAGCACTCCCTTGTAAGTCACAAACTTATATACATTGAATAAAGTGTAATTTATGGCTCTCTTGGTACAAAACCCTAGTTTTGAGCATCTACGCGGGTTTTCTGAAGAAAAACCACACGTGTGCAGTTTCTTCCACTATAAAACTGCGCAAATTTGTGCTTCATTTCTGAACAAAATTGTGCAGGTCAATCAATAAAAAGTAAAAATAAAAATTGAGATCTATAAGAATTGTTGGGAGAATAGTTCCCAACAGAAATACTCGAACTCATGTTTATTCGAGCCTAACCTTAGTTTTGATGGAAATAATTCTCATTCTTCATGGAGCCCTATCCCTTTTTTAGTGGATCTCATCCTTGGACTAAGGATCTCAAGCTACTTCCTTTTGGCCTATAAATCAAGTCATAGGTGGGGGAATTGAGGGAGGCTTCTGAGAGTAAGTTTATGCTGGAGTAATCAAGTTGGAGAGCTTATCATTCTTAGAGAGGATTGAGATCAATGGGAAGGGCCTCACAACATCAAGGCACAGGTTTTGTGGCTCCTTTATGTTTCTAAAATTAATACAAACAAGCATTTCTTCTCACTTCACTTTTTAATGGATTAATCGATCAATTTCATGGATGATTTATATTATGTATATTTATCCATTAGAATGATGTTATTTATATTTTTCCATTAGAATGATGTTTGTTACTACTCTCCTTGATCACTAGTTTGAATTATTGAATCATTTATGCTACATATGCCTTTGATCCTTTTTGTTTCCATGTGTGCAGGTCTAGATTCAAGCATGGAGAAGTTACACTGAAGCACAAAGAGGGATCTTCATCAAGCATGTCATAATAAGGTATGAATTTCCATTTTTCACCTTGTTAGCTTATGATTCAAGGAAAGATAGATTTAGGGAAGGAATTAGCTTGATTGTCTGTTTGTTTCTAGTTTCCTTTTAGAATCTAGGGAGATTTCTCTTGTCAGAAAGAGGAATTTATCCACTTAACACCACTAGACCAATTCTCTTCTCTCTCTTTAATTTTCAATTTTTTGCTTCAGTGTTATCATTCTCCTCTTTCTTCAATTCTTGATTTTTACCGCAAATACTGAGTTCCTCTTCTCAAAAATAAAGAATATACAATGTAGAGTATAAGACATGAAAGATTATGAACACTGGAATATAAAATAAAGCAAACTATAAAGGATTTATATGATGTATACCTTAACATCACCAATATTGTCAATGTCATTTTTCCCCATAAAAGCAAGAAACTCGAACAAGCTTTCTTCAGTTGGGAAATAGTGGCCATTATGTGGCGAGATGACCTGTATAAACAAAGCAAATAAAAAACCACCATAGAAAATAACACCTTAGTAAACTTAGTATTCAACCTTCAAGGAATGTTATGCACAATCATGCAAACTAAGTTACATGCTAAAAAGCTCAATTTTTTGATTACTTACACAGTGTGGGAGTGCAAAGAAAACACCTAGAAAAAGCTAAAGCTAAGTCTATAAAATGAAATGAAGTAAATAGGATGCAATAGTAGGATAGCCTTATATACATGTATATAACTGGATAATGTAGAAGGCTAATTGAATAAGTCAAAGGTAGGAGTTCGATGATGTCAAGAATTTCCAAGTCTAATGAGCATTTCTTCAGATAAGAACTACTATTTGGGTCCATTGTCACGTATGAATAAGCCAACTACTCTATATAAAATTATTAATGTTTTGTTTATATTTATGGATCACTACAATATAAGTGGATAAATTTCAAATACAATTACCTTACCATTGTGTTCCTAAATTGTGGTACAATATATTAGTTGTGATTTGGATCAAATTTCCAACATCGAAAATATGTAGCAATCATCTCCTAAATAGGATTATTTTGGAATGTAACTTTCATATTCTAGCTGATATATGATTCTTGAATGGAAAATCCACACTCAATTCCAACACCAAACTTCCAATTTCAGGGAACACCTGTGGCCATCCTCAAACACTCAAACTCAAAACACCAATGATCATTATAATGAAAAGGTATTGCAGATTTGCATGCAAAGCACCAATAGTTTTCCCATGTTTACCATACTTGTCATTTTCAAGATATAACACATTGATTGAACTTTTACAGCAAATACTTGATTCAATACAAACAAGAATTTAACATATTACAGCAATACCACCAATGTTTGATCCTCAATTAGTTCAAACTAGTTAGCACAAAAACTTCAAGAAAGAGCAATGAGTAGAAATAACAAATCCATCAATTAATAATCAATCAAAAAACGATAAGATTTTTGTTGAAGCTTGATAAACAACTATAAATTATATTGGAAATCCACTACAACTATTGGTCTTATTCAAAGAGCAATACTACTCAAATAACTCATCTCCCAAATTATTTGCTCTATCCATGAAGCTTTCTGTTATCCTCAAAACAGAATTTGTATTCAATGTTTTCAGTTTCAAAACCTTCCCAAAGGCCTTGCCAAATGAAGCTGTGAATTTCATTGATTTTCATTAAATGCTTCTTGTATTGAAAAAATATAATTTGACCATGTGATAGATAATTCGAGCAAGTAAAAAATTGTGTATAATATTTCTTAGAAGGCTTCATGTTAAAAGGAAAACTTGCATATTTTGGATAGAAAAAGAATCTTAATAGAGATGGTCAATATTACAAAAAAAATAGAGTGGATATAAAATTATACGTAGAACTAACGAAATCCTAATTGTAATACAATTTATTGATTATTCTAAGTGAAGCCAACTAGATACATACAAGTTTCCATTTGCATCTTTTTTTCCCCTATCTTTATTGAACGTGGAAGCTAACTTGCATGCATCTCTCATGGTTGTTTTAGCAAGAGTATATGTTGCATTCTCATATTCCACACTTTATTTTGCATGAACAATCATAGTAGGTATTGGAGGAATTAGTTTCTACATCAGCTAAGTTGTCAACTTTCATTTTCTTGATTTCTGTTTTCCTGCATGTGAATTATTTGAGTTTTCCTTAGTGGAGTTTTAGATAATAAAACAATAGGTTTGGAAAGAAAACATTCATCATGAAAAATATTGACTAATTATATGATTCCAACCCATTTTTCTTTATTGTTGGAAGAAAACCATTCAACTACACTCAACTGACATCATTAAAGTTATCCAAAACCAACCTGGTGGACATTTGAAGTCCTTCTACATGAACTTGTTCCTTTGTGTGGATGAATTTTTCTTTGTGTGTGGCAAGGGCTATTAACTTTTCTGGGAGTGATGACTTATACTTACCATCATATTTTACCATTTCCAATTGATTTTTTAGCATGTTTATAGATAACCCTCTTTGTTACATCTCAATTGCGTATGATCTCATTGCCCCTAACATATATGACCTACGCATGAGGCTATTGGTACAAAGAATATAACACATACCGAATAATCTGAAGGTCACTAATGATTATAGATGTCTATGGATCAATTCTATAACTTATAGGAGTAGTTGGTTGTTGCCTAGAGATCTTTGGGAAGGCCCTAAGAGAATGAAGCTAGGACTATTCAATTGTCCATAATTGAACCCACTAATTTAAAAATTTTATTTACAAGTAGCCATGATGAATGTTCTTAACCCTTATTTTTATTATGTCACAAGGTGTGAATTTGGATTAGTAATGCTTCTCACTGGAGATACTTACTGGTGATATTTTCCAACATTCGACACATTCCATCTATTCATTGTATTTAACACATATTTCATTAAATTTGGAATTAAATAGTGGATCTAGAATTTCATAATAACCAAGTAACTCAATTCTAGTTATCTCCTTGTAATAAAAATTTTCCAAATTTAATGAAATATGTGTTATTTTCATTTTCTTCTTTTATTCCATTGTGTATGCTCTCATCCACAACTATAATACATAACTAAAAACATTTCCTTGAATTCATTCTCCTGTAAATTTATATCTTCTAGGCCCAAGGTGATTAATATGATATTCTTTGCAAGAAATTTGAATAGTATATTGCAATAAACAAGCAGAAATGTGGTCATAATATAGCAAGCCAACTAAAACAAGAAATAAGAAAAATTTAAAACATGGTTGAGAGAGATGGAGATGAATATATCAAAAAGTGATATTTATTTGTATCATAATTCAAATCACCCTGCATAAATCTATCTTAACCGTAGACCTATCAAGCATCAAGACAATCAAAATCCTTTGAAGTGTGAACCTTTCCTTAAGTTTTTTCACTCTAAAAAATGTTTGCACCTTGAATCTCAACACATGATAGATACACGGTTAATACAAATCTACATTGGTTTATATTTTATTGATAATACATCAACTTTATATATTTATGGTTTTTTTCATATTAGAGATGTAGATTATAGAATGCACCTCTTGATGTAATGTCAAATGTCAATATATTTAGTTGAAAAACTACAAAGAGGGGATATTCTCTAATGGCTCCATTATAAGGCTAATATCATAGAAATTAGAGAAATAAAGAGTAAAAAAGAAACAAAAGATAGAAAAATCAATTAAGAAAGTTTTTAGTAGGAGAAGTTGTTATTATCTTATGCCATGTTCACTCTAGCCCCACCATAAGACAAGCAAGTGAGTCAAAGGGATTTTAGAGACAATAGTCCTAAATTAGTTTAGGGAAGATTCAAGAAAACTAAAGGTGACCAAGCAAAAGAGTTCAATTTATGTAAAAACACAACAAAAATAATATAAAGTGGCCTTACTCAGCCAATCGCATGTGCATCCCCTATTCTTCATAGACTATAACCAATGTAATATCCCATCCATGAATTCACATTACCAAAAACAATAATGCATTTGAGTAGGCACCTTCACACCTCTGGTCTAGAATGTCTTGCCTACCACTACATGCACTAAATTTCTATGATAGGGTCATTCATAAACCCTCTCTTCTTGACAATGAAGTATTAGTTATCTGTTCAGGTCAACAGGCAATTGATTTGTCCACCAGGATTCCATTTTGAATGTGTTTTGCCACACTAGAATGACACAAATTTGAAAGAGATGGCATTGGGTAAAAGTCCTAGGTGCATGCTTTTAGTGGAATCAACCAAAATAGCTTCCCATGGTTCCCCCATCGATCCAGTAAAATTCAGTCATTTTTTGTAAAATAGTACATCACTGGTAGAAAAATTCAGTCTTAGGGCGTATTTTTCCATGTTGATTAGTGGTAGACAATATTGTTTTGTCACCAAGTAAAAAATGTAATAACCAGTTACAACACAAACATCATAATTCAAATGTGACATATCTCCTACCATATACAAACTTTTACATGAAATAGGGCACTAACCTATTTGATTGTAGACAATGAATATGCACCTAGCACTACAACATTTGATGATCGTACATGTAGGGATATACACAATGAGATGTTCAAAACCACCGCATCCAATTGTGTTATCCCATTATATACCCTCATAAATGATGTAGTATTGTGTTTATTAATTTCTATTAATAGTATCAACATATCTGTCATGACTGTCCAATGTTATTCACTATTATGTTAAGCTAAATATCGAAATGCAACCTTCACTAATATGCACTTCAACAGAGTTGTTTACAATGTGTCATCCAATATACATTAAAAGGAGATTGTCATTAATACATATCAAAATCCTCATGGAAATATATGTCGCTTAAATTTTTATTTTAAGTTAGCTTGCAATTAAAATGATATCACAAAGATAATAGGGAAACACAAAACACACAAGTACCTCTAAGCAATGTTAGTTCCTAAATGAGGGGTAATATATTACAATTATAGCAAAAATTAAAAGCTCTGCCTTAAGTTGATGAGAAGACCAAGGCATATCCCTCATGTAGTTGATTGTAGGGTAGGGGTAGATATGTCATGAAGGTCCTCCTATGCTAAACACTTTTTTTCTATGTTAAATATCAGAACACCATCTTCATTAATGTGCCTTTTTAACAGAGAAATTTGCAATGTGTCATTCAATATGAATTACAAGGAGATAGTGGCACTCATGCTAAACAAAATCCTCAAAAAGGGATATGTCATATTAATTTTAATTCTAAAAACTTGTGAAGAAGACATCACAAAGTTAAAAAAACCCTCAAAACAGAATATATTACTTTCCATTTAATTAATTTTCTTACAGACACCACAAATACAAGAAGGAACCACAGAGCGTATAAGCACCCTTGAGCAATTTTAGTGCCTAAACAAATAAATACACATTGCAATTTGAGTAGTAAAGATTAAAATGCATACTCGACAAAGCTAATATGAACACCAAGGCTACGATGAGATGAAGAAAAATATAGGCAAATGAAAATCCCATAAGTGACCAATGCCCATGTGGGAATACTTGTATTACAGTAAAAGCACATCTGCCATGAATAAAAATCACATCAGATCATATGATATATACAAGAAATCATAAATACTTATATAGATTTGTTCTCAAATTACCCAAATCACATTAAATTTTATTGTGAAGGACAAAAAACAATGCACCCACAACGAAACGCTTTTTTCTCTGGCAAAAATATGTTGTTCCCACTAAAGAAATAAATTAGCCGTAAATAATTTCAAGAGAAAAGAATCAGGAAATATGAATAGAACCTTGTTTTTGGGTTTGACCCATAGCTTTCTAAATACAACATTATTGTCCATAAAACCCTTGGTAGCCATTGGTGAATGATGAAGGTAATGATAAAGCAATTCTCGGAGTGCTTAAAGTGCAAAGATTGGAGTACTATGTCTACGAGCATAGCAATGTCTTCTTCATGCGAGTCCTCCTCAAGTATTGCTCTACTCTTTTGTAACGATTTGTATATTTTTGGTCGTTGAAAATGTAAAGTGGTTTTTCAAATTATTCACAGTTTTACATATAACTTTATGAATAATATACCCTTCCTATGGTTCTTGGGAATCCTTTGTAAATTTAGGTTATAGTTATGGATTTTCAAAATTTTAGGTAGTTCAAACAATTTTACTAGAAAAAAATTACAAGATCCAAGCCAATGTTGGGACTTTCAAGAATTTAGGTAACATAGGGTTTTAGAATTTTCATGGTAAAAATATAATCCAAACAATTTTACTAGGAAACAAATTTTTGCAAGATCTAGGCCAATTTTGGGCCATCCTAGCTGGAGCCTTGGTAGACGATGCCATTTTTTATTGGCAAACTAATTTAAATTGTTATGTGGTTTATATTCAAATTTGACCCCACGTTAAATTTTTTTCATTGGTTTCCCTTTGAAGTCATCATTCCAAAGAGATTTTATTACATAATTTGGACTTGTTTATGAAGCTCCCATTAGAAAGTTGGGACTAATTACTAAAGAAGTTACAGATTCAATTTGATGGTAATTGTTTAATGTATTATTTTTTTAATAATGGAAATGCCCAATGTAGAGTACATGTGTAGGTGTAAGAGGTTCTATTACATAATTTGGACTTGTTTATGAAGCTCCCATTAGAAAGTTGGGACTAATTACTAAAGAAGTTAGAGATTCAATTTGATGGTAATTGTTTAATGTATTATTTTTTTAATAATGGCAATGCCTAGTGTAGAGTACATGTGTAGGTATAATGTAAGTATGTAAATAATTTTAAATAGCAACTTAATTAAAAAATAGAAAGAAAAAAAAAAGTGTAATATCGGGAATGACTATAAACATTTAAATGTTGGGTTAATTAATAATAAAAATTTGCAATAATAAAAATTAATTTGTTATATTTTGATTTTGTTATTAACTTGTGAATATGGTTTTTACAGTACCATGGCTTATCAATACCACATGCCCAAAAACCATAACTTATTTCACAACCAAAATATTTATAATAATATCACAAGATTTTTAACCATGGATATTCACCCCCACATTACCATGGATATCATTCACCTATAAAATCTAGGATGTGTTTCAATACCATGGTTTATCAATACCACATACCAAAAAAAAAAAAAGACTTATTTCACAATCAAAATATTTTAAAATAATATGACTATATTATTAACCATGGATATTATTTACTTGTAAATAGGCTTTGTTACAATACCATGAGCCAATGCCATCGCTTATCAATACCACATGCCCAAAAAACATAACTTATTTCACAATCAAAATATTTTATAACAATATGACAAGATTCTTAATCACGGACATTCACCCTCACTTTTCCATTGATATTATGAACTTGTGAATAGTATTTGTTATAATAGCATGGGGCTAATACCAAGGCTTATCAATGCCACATGCAAAAAAATCATAACGTATTTCAATCAAAATATATTTTAACAATATGACAATATTCTTAACCATGAATATTCACCCCTAGTTTACCATGGATATTATTAACTTGCAAATAGGTTTTGTTACAATATTGTAGGCCAATACCATGGCTTATCAATACCACATGCCCAAAAACCATAACATATTTCACAATAAAAATAATTTATTTTAATTCAATTCTCTAACATTTTTTAAATTGAAGCTAAAAGAAAAAAGATTATAATTATTTTTTAGATATATCTAAGCTCTTTAACCTCACCACTACTAAATATATTCCCATAGAAATTAAAGTAAGTTTTTAATAAAATTAAAAATGATAATACTTTTATATTTAAAGATGTGAAATTTATATAATATAAACAGCGTTAATAAGCACCAACATAGATCCATCAGATCCATCTTAACTAAGCATCCAAGGGATGACAAAAAGAAAAGTGAAGAGGAGTGATGTAGGAGCATCCAGCTAAGGGCACCATGACCGGGTGTTGGTCTCAGCTAAGGTGGAGAGATTTATCATTATTTGGTTTTCTTTATGTTTGATTGGTCAGAACAAAGTGTAGAGTTTTGTTTTCTTTTAATTTCATTATTAGTTAGGGGGAACCTAGGAACAGAGCAATTAGTTTAGGGTCGTTACCGACACTGTCTATTTTTTTTTTTTGTTAATTCATCCTACAGCTGTTTTTTTCATTTAGCAAAACAAAATATAAAAATTATATATCTTACAGAACAAGAGAACCTGAAATAAGTTATCGATTATGTAACTAAAAGAAAGCAACTGAAGAATAACTATGAACAGTTTAGGTAACTGTGGGCAAACAATACAAAAACTAAATGTAATACATTCTAGAAAGGTTCGATTGAGGAGAACAATAATAGAACACAGTAGAAAACGATTATCAAAATCGTGAGTATCTAAGTCCATATTTAGCAAGCAATCCTTCATTTCAATTTCTTTTCCTATTAATTATTGTGCATGACAAATTAAACAAAGAGATGCATTCCTTTATTTCCTAGCCATCTTCTTTTTTCTAACAGGCAGAGATAGAGTTCTCAATATTCGAACGATGAGAATAGGAAGCATAGCATTAACAAGGAACAAAGTTACGTAATCCCAGCAAACAATACAAGTTCCAGATCCATGGCGCAAGCAACCACTAAAGAAGAGAGCAAACGGAATGCAAACCCTGTAGAATTCCTTCACGACAGAGGTAACCATATGTAACCAAATCTTTCATTTCCATTATATATAACTTAATGTTGGCATATCGAAATAGATAACAATTATCAAAAGCATAAGACCAGCATCTACAAACACCTCCTCCTCAAACAATAACAAATAGCGAAGCTAGGGTTTGAAACCCTGTATGACTATAGTATTGCCGAGAAAGAAAAAAAATTACAAGTTGTAGTTGAAGGCCATTAGATGCGAAGCAAGAGACAGAGGATCCAGCCCTCTCATTCTTATAACCTACTGGAAAACTAAACCAGTGACTAGAGAAGAAAGACTACAAACAGAAAATCTATAACAAAGAACAACCCTACCAGTTTCACTTATAGAACTCGAGCCACGACTTGACTTGGAGCCAAACCCCAACCTGTAGCAGAAACAACAAGAGAAAAGTTAGTGAATGCACTCCATAAGCAAGTGTGAGAACCAACAAAAAACACTGGAGGAAAGAGTATTAACTTAATTTACCTGAAGGAAAGATAGCGCCGGCAAAACGAGCTCGAAACTGGGTCACGGGCACAAGAGGGAGCCCTGCTCACAAGGAGCAACCACCCCTAGCACCACAGTAAAACTAAGCAGATAGCTATAGAAAGGAAGGTGAGGACTTACCTTACCAGAATCTATCAAAGTTGAGCACAGGGGTCCGTTGTGAACATGGCCTGAAAGCCACAGGAAGTCAACAAAAAATTAACCAGGAATGCAACCACAGTAAATTACATAGAGACAGTTAAAAAATAACAGAGATAGTAGCGTCTATGGAGAAGAGTGATAACCAGGCAGAGGAATCCACAACCAGGAGTGGAAAAGTGCCATTACAAAGCATGATACAGTCGCATTCAAACCCATTGTAGGCACAAACCCTCACTATTTTTTACAGAGCGAAAACAAGAAATGACCGAATGACAAAGAACCAAGGGTTTTGGTAACATCAATGAGTGGGAAACAGTAACAGAAGTGGGTATAGCCAGCAGACCACCATTAAATTCCGACATAAATGCCAACAAACAAATATCCAGAACAATCATTTGTTTAGAGTCTAATCATATATTAATCCCTGATTATTTGCTAATCATACAATTGTTGATTAAAGCGTTGGTGTATTACTATTAATAGTATTAAAATACAAGTTACTGGATGGTCCCATCATAGTGGTATCAGAGAAGGATTTAGATTTTTCTTGAGTAATGGAGGTTGGAAGATGAGGTCGTGGACAAGGTGCTCAGAGAGCAGCAGAGGAAGGATTGCGGGTGGAAATCAAGATCGTTACTACCTGTTTGGAGGTAGTTGAAGCAGGAAGGAGAAGAGATCTAGAGGTAGGAGATGATAGTGAGGAAGAAGCCATAGTTACAATAGATGGATCGGATGAAGAAGGGCCGGAAATGAGATTGTTGAGATCGGTCATATTGGTTAGTAACAAGCCTAAACCAGAAATTCCAAATTATGATAGCAGCTTGTCCACAGAAGTTCTGTTGGACTGGATCAGCGAATTGGACAAATATTTTGAGTGTGAAGAGGTCAGTGAAGATCGGAGTTAAGTTCTTTGCAAAAAAGCTGAAGGGACATGCAACCTTGTGGTGGGACAGTGTCCAAGCAGAGAGAAGAAGGATGAACAACTTTCCAATAAAGAAATGGTCCAGAATGGTGGCCAAGTTAAAAGGAAGATTTCTGCGCAAGGACTACCAGATTGCACTGCATCGGTAAGTGCAGAATTTGAAACAAAAAGGGATGACAGTGAAAGAGTAGACTAAAGAATTCTACCAGGTAAATTTAAGAGCTAGTTATATGGAGGATACCCTGGAAAAAATAGCAAGGTATGTAAATGGTCTGAGATTGGAAATATTGGATGAAATCAGCAGTCTTTCCCCGAAATCACCAGAGTGCCATGAAGGAAAAGGAGAAGATCACCAAAAAACAAAATGCTAGGAGAGCATGGGGAACTAGCAAAGGATGAGGACAACCCTATGGAAGGGGAAGAACTGCCAGCAATGGTGAAGAGGGTAGCAGTTCCAAAACTTCCGAGACAGCAGAAAAAGGAGACAGCACTAGAGGTGGTAGGCCATATTAGCAAGGAAGAGGGAATGGCCGAGGTAGATGAGCTAACTATCAGTGCTACAGGTGCCACAAGTGGGGGAACAGATCTTTTAAGTGTCCTGAAGCAAAACAAGCTGGTCAGAGAGGAGCATATGTTGCACAGCTAGAGGAAGCAAAGGCACCTCCCCAGGAAGTAGAAAATGTACTGGAAATAGGGGAAGCCTTAGTGCTGAATAAAGTATTGCTGAAACCAGCCAAGGAAACAGCTAAAAAAACTCAAAGGAAACCATTATTCCGGAAAGTTTGTAAGTCGCACGGAAAATGTTGCAAGCTAATTATCGACGGCGAGAGCACAGATAATCTGGTTTCCACGGAGATGGTGGAGAAGTTGGGGTTGAAGCAGCTAAAGCACCCCACTCCTTACAAGGTATAATGGTTGCAAAAAGGCCATTAGCTATTGGTGGACAAACAGTGCGAAGTTGAGTTCCATATTGGTAGGTATAAAGACAAGGTTATTTGTGATATTATGCCAATGGACGTATGTCACATACTGCTAGGAAGGCCATGGCAGTATGACCAAATGGTAGTGCATGACGAGAAGACAAACTATTATATGTTTGTTAAAGGTGGGATCAAGCACACACTTATGCCCATCAGGGAGGAGGAGATAGAAGAAACATGTGGGATGAGAATGTTATTAATGGGTGGAAAACAGTTTTTGAAGAAAATTGAAGAAAGTGAAGTGAACTATGTTGTTGTGAGAAGAGTAAAAATGCGTTGTTACACACAGAGGTGTCAAATTTGCCTATAGAAATTAGTGGACGACTTACCAGATAAATTGCCTCCCAAGAGAATTATAAGTCATCATATGTTGGGTTGTGTTATATTCTTTCCACATAGTTAACAGGGGGATTGAAGGGTACCCGCAACCCCACTTTATGGGGTCCGGGGCAGTGCCCCGGAAAATTTTGGTTTTGGACCCTATGTTAGGTTGGGCGGACCCACCTATGGTTTTGTGCATGATTTTCGCACATGTTTTTTGGACGCGATGGTTTCGGTCCATGGTTTGGATGCAATGGTTTTTCGGTCCATGGTATTGGATGCTTCGGCATGTATAAATATGTATTGTAACATTGAAAGGAACATAATGAAAAATCAAGCTGGTAGTCTCGATTTTGGGATCCAGTGGGAAATCTCTGTGTATATGTGTTTTCTATGTTATGCTCTCGCATTTTTATTTTTCCTATGATTTAGAATTCGTATGCAGGTAATTTTTGTACGGGGTTAAAACCTACAATTATTAGCACTTTATCTAGCTTTGGTCTTGTAAGGTTATTCTCTCCATGGTCTGCTAGATTTTGTGGTAACATTTTTGCATCATTATCGGGGACACGAAGTGTGTGTTTGCTCCCTAACAACAATATAGATCATTAGTTGGTGACTCTATTGGAAGAATGAAACCCTTGTTCATCATTGAACCTCAAAGTCAAGGCTTGTAGGGTGAAGCAAACATCTCTCAAGGTATTTTGAATTCACTCTGACGACTCCCAATTAGATTTTTATATGAAACTTGGGGAAATGGCTCCTTGGGATTTGCATGAGGTTGACATTAATGAGTTCCTTCGTATAGAAGAGGGGAAGTGGGAACACCTAGATGCACTAATGATTAATTGTACATAATGGAGAAGATGAAACGCTGGACATTGTGTGTGATTGGCAAGTGGCTTCATCATGGACTGGGCAACCTAACTGGGGCCCAAGTTCACTAGAGGAGCATTATTACAACCCACAGGTGAAGCGTTGAGAGCCATGGGACTCCTGTCACTTGTAGAGCATCACTCCATTCCATGGGTACCTTCAACACCACAACAGTTTGTACTTTGCCCCAAATTATTTGTGAGATGATGCACTTAGACCAGTGTGCCCCCAATTAGCTTAGCAATGTAGACACGGTTTGGCAGTTGATCCGAGGCCCAAATGAAGTTTGTTTCACCTCGTGAGGATTGGGAGGGTTAGAACTACCCTCTGAGCCCTCAACGTTGGAGTAGAATCAAGTTATTCTATCACTAGGAGACACATGAGGCCCATTTTGTGCCTGTTACCCACCACTTGTGGGTAGTGTGTATAGGAGATTTTTTTTTCCCTAGATGGTCCTCAGCCGACAATCGACAACCCCTTGCAACTACTAGATAGCTCGATGTGCCATTATCTCTGCCACATGAGCCAACCATGTGGTCCCTCACCCATCTGTTATGATCGTATGTTTGAAGGTGGTATTCCCGACCCCCAAGGTATGGCTTTTCATTGGTATAGTTGAATAATTTTCCTTATTTATCATGGACGCTTTTGGGCTTGGATTGGTGGGGGGATTTAGCGGAGAGAGTGGGATAGGTCTGTACTCTTGCCTCCTTCGCTTGTTTTGGTGGTTACCCTTATATCCTAGCCCCAAGGGATCTCCTTTATTGGCCATTAGCTTTAGGGTTGGCACTACACGAGGAATCTTGATTTTGGTTGCGTGGTTCGCTTCCCGACACCATATACATCACTCCCCTTCGCTCATTCTAGCCCCATTCATCATTTTTCCCATCTGGGTCCACATGTGTTCACTGGGTCTACATAGGGTTAACATCCCTCTCCCTTTGTCCACACCTTGGGTCAGGCCTAGAATAATGCCCCAGAGGTTGATGTAGCTAAAAAGAAAAGCAAAAACATAATTTGGCCACTCAATAGGAAATGTACCACGAAATGCAAAAGATGGCTAGGATATACAAATTTAGCACGTGGGCAAAAGACAAACATGAACTCTACCCCTTATTTATGGCCATCACCCTAGTTTTTATGGGCCCTAGATGAGCCCCCTCCACATTAAGGAACCCATGATTGTCCCAACCCTTGGTGGGAAATGAAATGCCCCACCTTAAAATGGGGTAACTATTGCTATATCCTATATATCATGCTCTCATCCCCTGGAGCCTCTTACTGTTATGAAGAAAAATCAATTAAAGGCAAAAGACATATGAAGAAGGGTGGAAAAACAAAGGCTAGGGTAACTCATGCACCACAATTTTCTCCCTCCTATACTCATATACCCAAGTGTGGGCTTCCCTCATCATAGCTACCCTTGTACCATGACATGTGGTCTAACATTCCCCTAATCCCCACTCTATTGCATAACTATATCTCTTGCCACCTACTCGCTAGTGTATGTACCATGGACATGTTACCCCATTTAAAGGTTGAAACCAACTAATAGGGTTCTTGGTTAACCCCCTTATTAAGCTTGGAGACACTTGTACATGCTAAAGCCCACTATGGAAGGGCATGCCACCATGAAGTGCCCCATTGGTTCCATGGATTTGTAAGCTCTTTTACTTAATTATTCTAATGATTTGTTGTATTGGAGGGCAAGGGGATGCATTGGATCGTATGCAAGATTGCAAGTGGATCTCCATTTGGGGTTTGGTCTCTCTATACGGGGTCCAAGCCATTCAGAGGGCCACATTGGCACTTGTAGGGTGAGCGTTGAGAGCCATGGGCCTCAACCATAACAGAGAGTACCTCATGGATCCCCAACATCGTTCAATGATTGCTCGTGTTCCACCTTTTGGATGATGATGATGCACTGGGATCACCATGCCCATACAACTCCACACTTGTACCACACACTTGGCATAGGTTTTAGGGTTTAGATGAGGATGTGTCTCATTGGAGGAGACAAAGGGGGGGATTATGTCACCATCCTAGCCCTTACAGATGGTTTACAGGCATTATCGATCCACTTGGAGACTCATGAGAATGTCCTTGTGCCCCCACACCCACTTGGGAGCACCACCGTGACTTGCTTGGAAAACAAGGGGCCAACCTCTTGTTGATCTGAGTTGACTCAACTCCCGGATTTAACCAAGATCTGTTACTTCCATGATGTTGTTAGAATTGCATTTAAAAGAGCATAAAGGAACATATGTGCATGCTGTAAAGAAGAAGGAACATGACAAGAATCAACAACATAAAACACAAGACATTGATAACGGAGTTCGTCCAAAGTGGACTACGTCTCTGGGCCCGGTGTCAAGATGGTGTAGGCTGCTGCATTAAGTGTTGAAAAGAGTGATGATGTACATGCATGTGTTTTCTCTATCATGCAAGGAATATGCCCTCACGGAGGAGTGGCTCCACGAGATGTTCCGTTGCAGGAACTCTCATTCACAAAAGGACTCCTATCACCATGGCATAATTTCATGTATAATAATAATGAGCATCCTGCCAACATGGCATCAAAGGGATCTCAATTCAAACATACATGGCGACACATGAGTATTCCGTCAACATGGCGACAAGGGGATCTCAATCAAAACATGACAATAATTACATCTCACACCAAGAACAAAACAAGATCCCACATCAAACATCAAACAGGGATCTATACAACACAATGCATCTCAAGTAAAGAGACAAAGAAGTACATGATCACACTACATATACCTCACATCAAGGAGTTATTTGAAGAAGAGGATGATAAACTATTGGATCTGGTTGTACCATCAATCTCGTGGCGTCGATTATCATGGAAATCATTGCTCGCACATTGAATGCTGACACCCGCACTCCACTTTGAAAAGTGGCCGAAAAATGGAATGATCAAATGGAAAATTTGATTACACCATCAGATTCGTGGCATCGAATAATGTAAAATCAACTGTAAAATTTTTGAATTCTGACAAAGTGAAAATCTGGGCTCTGAAGATCTGCTGCTCAGGTTTGCCATCAGGTTCGTGTCGCCGAGAGGTGTAGGATCGACATAAAGTTTGTCCAATTTGGACACAGGAAAAATTTCGTCCCCGTGAAAGTTGGGATCAATCATGGTTCCACTTGTCTCTGCTGCAAGCTCATGGTTCCACCTGCAATTAATAAAAAAAATTGTCTCGAACTCCGCACTCTGCCTTGGCCCTTGCACATTGAAGAAATAAGGGTTTATAATAAAATTTGAGGGCGGATTTTTCAAAGAAGCGCCACTGGTGCGTTGGTAAAAATGGAGAAGTGGTTGAGGAGTGGTCGGGAGATCAAATCCTGCCCCTCCTATTTTGGCGTGATGTTTTACGTTTTGTTTGGGCGCATTATATTATTTTTAAACACAGTTATGATGCAACGGTTTGTTTTTTATATGAATGTTTATGTTTGGGTTGGCGTATGCCAAATGGGGCCGCTCGGTGGAAGCCGACCCACGTAGGCCTGGCGGGTTCAATCCCCGCCGGCTCCACAATAAATGTTTTGGTTGGTTGTATGTTGTATGGGGAGGTTGGCTGGCGGGTTCGCTGGGGGTGGCCTGCACCTCGTTTAATACTTAATATATGTGGTTGTTGGGGGGCCGGCGGGGGTCATGGCCCATCGGCCCATATTTAAAAATTTCGTTTAATGTTATGGTTTGGGTGCGATGGGGGTGGCGGGGGTCATGGCCCGCCACCCCTTTAAATATTTTTTTTTTGATTTTTAATACAATTAATAACCATTTTTAAATTTGTCTAATATAAGGGATATTAGACAAATTAAAGAGGCAACAATTTTGTCCACTGTCGGGAGCTAGGTTCCCTTGTCGATTGACAATGAATTTGTAGGACCATTGAACCTGGCCCACAACCCAACTTTGACTGGCTCTTTCTCCCTGATACGAGCTCGGATTTGAGTGTCGTTCGCAGTGTTGGAATCAGGGAGATGAGCACTTCGATTTGGTGATAGTTTGGGAGTGATCTAACCACTTTGATTTTTGACCCTTTGTGCGTTCTCTTGGACTTCTGCCTGTGTCTGGAGTCACCTGGATCACTTGTCCACTATGTTTGGAGTCCATTCTCTCACATTGACACATTTTGGACTCCATCAAGCCCTCACAAAGGTCCAATGACTCATGTTTATTATTTTGCCCTCTTGAGAGTCCTTATTTTGTATCATTGAGCTATCTTAGTGGGCTTGTCACCAAGGGATGTTATTATTGTGAATTATTTTATTATTTGGGGCTAAAGTAAGCCTAATTAGGCAAATCAAACTCTTTGGACATGATATATATTGATGAGAGGTTCATTCATTCCTATCATCATCACTTGGATTTGGAATTAGTAGCTACTTGAAGAATTTCACATTCCCTTTTGGAGGATGAGTTTGGTTTCATGGATGAATTTTGATGTTTGGATACTATTCTCTTGGCCTTGGAGCTTCATTCTTGTCATGATTTAATGATTGGATATACTCATTGTACATGTATGTGATTTCTTTTTCATGTTTATTCTTGTATTGATTATGTCACATGAATGTTGTTGGTATTTTCGCTATCTGGGTCTGAAATTTACTGCTACTCTGTGAAATGGTGGAGTTTTTGATTTATTGAAGCGTTACATACATTGCATGTGTCATGTATGAATGGGTAAATGTTCCTAGAGGTTATTTTGATTGAATATTCCTTGATAAGTAATCAAACATTGCACATCGAAGTATAAAGTCCTCTGGTAGCTACTCTCATGCCCTAATTGCCATGCGAAAGTTGTCTAGAGGCCTCCTTGATTGGGTTAATTCTCTCCAAATCACAAATTCACCTTGACTCCATCTCTCCCAAAGGAAAGGCACTGATCCAACCACCGATGGTCACTAAAATGATTATTTTTCTCGCCTTCTCCTCTTTCTAGGCCTAGCCCTAATAACTCACTTAGGGCATCGATCGAATTCCCTTCTAGCCATCCAATCACCTTGGTTTTTGGTCCACTATTACGCTGAGGTTTTGTCTAGAGGTCCTCCAAGTTTGAGGCAAATTCGACAACGAAATCCTGAGATATAGCAAGCCCTAGCTACAAGACCAATTCTTGCCCTAGATTGACTTGGGTTAGTGTCTTCATTGGGATCATTGCATTCAAATATCGAAAGAAAATTAATGCTTTGATCTTATTCCCTAACCTAAATAGGTCAAGCCTCTCATTTGATGATCAACTCAATACCATTGACTTATTTTTAGGTCCACTTGGCCCTATGTGGCCTCGCATCTTTGTAACTCCATTTCCACAAGGATCACATAGAAGCCTCTTATCCATGAGGATCCTTAGGTCTTGGAAGCCCCTTGTTAAGGCATATCCTCCAAACCTAGGCTTGAGAGTCCTCGTAGCCCTTCCTAGAGAGCCCATTACCTTGCTTTTGAAGCAAGCAAGCTATCTAATTAAGCCTTTCTTGTGAATAGACCTTAGGAATCACTCTCTATCCTTTCATAGATCCATCCTTCCTAGTGGTTCCCCTTATATTGGGTCTCCTCCCATTGATGAAAGTCCATAAAGAGCAAGGAGCCTTAGCTGAGGTGACAGTGGACTATCGTTCCATTGTTGCCCCTTGACCTAGTAGTCGCTCAATAGGATCCCCTCCTAGGACCCCTGCTAGCTTGAGTGATAAAAGTGCCCTAAACACAAAACTGGGGTCCACATGATGATTTGCATGAAGATCTAGGGGCCAACCCCTAGAGGATGAATTTTGGAACCCTCTTCCCTCAATTTGGCGCCAGAGGAGGCCAACACATGCCTCCAAGAGGCTCACACATGCATAACATCAACATTTCAACCCTCTTATGAGTGATTTCTTATGTTTTTACATTAGCTATGAGGTTGGCTTGTAACCTCAATTTGTTTTTCCCATCATTTTACAACTAAGAGGGGGTTTTAGGCTAAATTAGAGTTCATTAGACATGCATAAATACAAGAGAGATAATTTGATTCTCTCATCATCATCACTTGGAGGATTCAAACCTCATAAGAATTCACATTTGTTCCTTCTTGGCTCTTGGAGATTCTTGGAATACATTTTGATGTCTGGAAGTTATTTTGGATTTTCTTTGGAGCTATTTCTTTGATGAATGGACAAATATACTACATGTTATCTTGTAAGTGCCTATTGTTAAAGATTTTCATTTTGAAATTGTCTAATGTATGGAATTGTTGCTTCTAGATTATGCTAATTTGTGCCCTAATTTGTTGAAAGTTAATTTTAGAGGCTATCTAGTTGAGAATTGCATATATTACTCAATATATAACATGTAATGAATGTTCCTAGTGGAGGAATTCTTGTAACTCTCAATCAAACTCCATTTCTCATTGAGTGGGTAAATGCTAGAATTTTGATACCTAGGGCATCAAATTTCATCCTCATTGGCAACAAATTTGGCTTATCTAGAGCATCCTTCGCTCCATATGCCCAAAGGACTAGGCACTAGTCCAAATCTTTGGTGATCAACCTCAACCTTTTTCCATAAGTTTCTCTCCTTAAATTTGGTCCTTTTAAGGCTAGGGTGAAAATCTAGGGCTTGCAACGAAATTTTAGGGAGGCTTTTTGGTGATTTGAGAGCCTAAACATCAAGAGATAGGTCCAAGCTACCTAACCTATCAATGTGGTGGTCATCCACTCAAATTTGATCCATAAAATCTCTTGCCCTAGGTGTTGCTCCAAGAAGGAAACCCTAGTTTCTTTTCCCTCAACTTGAGGACTTTTTTGAGGGTTTCATGAGCCTTGGATTTGCTGAACATCATTGTAAGAAACCCTTTCCGTCGGGTCTCGACATTGTCAGTACCTATTACCATTGAAAACCTCAAAATCTGAGGTCTTGAGCCTTCTTTTTTATTGCTTTTCTTTGAGAGCGTTTTGCTTTTTTGAAGCCTTCAACTATTATTGAGTCTGTCTCTTGCATTAGAGGAAATTTCAGCTTAAAAGTGGCCTCCTAAGGAAAAATAATAAAATAATAGTTAAAATAATAAAATAATAGCTATGAATTTTCGAGGGAAAAGAAAAAAACTATTTTTTTAATTGTATTGTTGGCCTCTCCCTTTATAAGTTTACTCAAATTTCAAGTGTAGACACTCATTGGATGCAGAATTAAATTCCACATCCAACGAGTACCCATTATGCTTACTTTTTAGAAGACTCAAATTGATAAAAATTGAAAATACATTAAAAAATGTGTTCAACACGTGTTTTTAATGTATCTTCAATTTTTATTAATGTGGATTCTTCTCAAAAGTATGCATAATAGGTACTCGTTGGATGTGGAATTTAATTCCACATCCAACAATTATCGACACTTGAAATTTGAGTAAACCTATAAGGAGATAAGCCAAAAATACAATTAAAAAATGTAGTTTTTTTTTTTTTTTTACATGTTCCTCTTTTTAAATTTAAAGGATTTTAATTGGTTTACATATTATGACATGGAAATTACACGAAAATTTCATGGGCACTTTTAGGGTGAATTTTCCTCTAATGAATGAGCTTTAGCTTGAGAGCATATCTATTTTAAGTGATCTCCTTCCTACCAGAGCTCCCATTGTTGAATATCTATAAAGAGCACGGGTTTTGGCTGAGGTGGCATTGGGCATCTACCCCATTGTTAGCACTTTATGACGCTTTTGTCTTGTAGGGTTTCCCTCTCCAAGGTCTGTTAGATTTTGTGGTAACATTTTGACGCCATTTCTGGGGACACAAAGCATGTGTTTTGTCTCTAACAACGATATATATTGTTATTTGGCAGTTCCATTGGAAGAATGGAGCCCTTGTTCTTCATTGAACCTCAAAGTCAATGCATGTAGGGTGAATCAAGCATCTCTCAAGACATTTTGAATTCACCCTGGCAAATGCCCATTAGATTGTTATGTGAAACTTAGGGAAATGGCCCCTTAGGATTTGCATGAGGTTGAAATTAATGAGTTCCTCTATATAAAAGAGGGGAAGTCATTATGACACATTGAATGATGATTATTGTACTTTAAAGTGATTTGAGATGTGTCATATATCTTCTCTTCATCATAAATAGTTATTATGTAATTCATAATAATAATTCATGTAAATTGTGCATATAGATTTATTTTGATTTATTGTGTATTAAGTTCATAACATTTTGTATTAGAATAGAATGATTCTTCATTCAGCCCATTCTAGGAGCATTTTTCACCATAGGAGCCATAAGTTTTTTAGGGATCTCCAAATTTAGTGAGACTTAAATTGTTGGAAATAAAACATTCTTGACTGTATCTCTTCAAAATTTCAGCAGTGAAGCCACAAATTCTTGGGGGTACATATAAGTTATGGTTTTTATCTAAATGTGAATATGATATAACAAGGGTTATTCTTGTGGCTTTAGTTTCTAGCTTGATTAATGAATTACTTAGAATCAATTTAGGAGTGAAAATATAGATATTGATTTAAAAAATGGAGGCATTCATTATTTTCCTTGTATTGACAATTTTCAGATGTTTTAGAATGTAAAAAGCCCATAGAGCTATCAAAATTATTGTTATATCCCAACCATCACTAATTACTAACTAGGGAGTTTCTTTGCATATATTTGGGCTATACAAGAAGCTAGAGCCAATTCCCTAGTTAAGATAGCAATGAACAATGGGATTACAATCTCTAAACAAGAAAAATGACCCACCTATGAGTCCTTCCTTCTATGCAAAATCATTAATGTCTATGGTGATGATGGTTGTGGAAAGCACATCTAAGCTATTAGACAAACGAGAACAATAATCACTTTTATTTAGCAAGGGATATAGGTACTCGAAAAACTTTGGAACCTTGTTGTTCATGTCATTTCCAGAGGGAATTTTCTAAGTGCTTATATGGAAGGAAAACACATATTTGATGTATAGATTGAGCAGTTGATCCTAATTGTTGAAGACTTTTCTAACTTCATTAATCTAGGTTATAGAGTTTTACCAACTTAAGTTGAAGGTTAAAAAACTAGACCAAGGAATTTTACAGTGATCAAGGCAAATAGCTACAAATGATAAGAAAATTGGGTCAATGAAAATGGCTTATGAGAGACCCTGTGATAATGATTTCCTTGGCTTGATGATGGTGATAATTGAGGAAGAAATGAGGCATTTGAGCGTTCCTTTCAATATATAATTGAAGAATGCAATATGTTCATTTGCGTAGGACATTAGACAACTTCTATTTTATTAGCATGCATGTGTGTTGGCACTAATAGAAAGCAAGGAAGTGATGAGATAATTTAACATTGCCAATGTCAACGACCTACCATGACTATGAGGAAGATGAAACAATTACTCCACAAAAATTTACTACTTATTATTAGTGTATGCATATGTATGTGCATGCACTTCTTAGTAAGGAAATAAGAGATCAATGCATTTTCTGGGGCCATTATGGGAACATGGTAAATATAGATATCGTAGTGCCTTCCAACATATTCCAAATAAGGTATTGAAGTCACTAGCGGAGAACATATAACTAAGGTTTAGTAGAAGCTCAAACTTTTTCTACAACTTCAAAATTTTTTTCTTCCTTGAACATATATTTATGCATGTAGACTGTGTTTTCATAAGATTTATGACTTATAACATTTTACAAAGTGTTCTTGGTTTGTTTAATTAAAATATACTTTTAAGAGTAATTGGAGTGTGATCCACAACTCCATTGCTTCTACTTCTTGGGAAATTATCCATCATGATATGTATAAAAGCCAAAGGTTTGGAAGAAAAAGGATTGCCCTACAAAGACATGGAGAGATAAATACATGAAGCATTGGAGATAAGAAGTATATAAGATGTTTTTGTACTTTATAGAGATTAGGTGATTTTGTGAGATTTATGAATAATTTATTTTTTCAATATTTGTTACGTTACTATTTTCTTTATGATGGGACGACTTCAAGATGTTGTACTACCTTTTATTTAAAATACAAATTTGTTCACTGGTTTTTTTTAATAAAATTAAAACGTCAATTCATTGTATGCTTGGTTTTAGTTTATTGCTTTAAAACTACGAATATTATTAGAGGAGATTTCAACTTAAAAGTGACCTCCTAAGAAAAAATAATAAAATAATAGTTAAATTAATAAAATAAGAGTTATGATTTTTGGAGGGAAAAAAATAAAACTATTTTTTTTTTTCTTATTGTATTTTTTGCGTATCTCCTTATAGGTTTACTCAAATTTCAAGTGTAGACACTCATCAAATGCAAAATTAAATTTCACATCCAACGAGTACCCATTATGCATACTTCTAAGAAGACCCAAATTGATAAAAATTCAACATGTTTTTTTAATGTATCTTGAATTTCTATCAATGTTCAACATGTTTTTTTAATGTATCTTGAATTTTTATCATTGTTCAACACGTTTTTTTAATGTATCTTGAATTTTTATCAATGTTCAGTTGAGAAATCAATGTAAGTAATTAGGGTTTGATTCCTCTTTCTTGATAATTACTTGTGAGTTATGTTGGCTTCTTTTACTTCTTTATTGTCTTATCTTTCGTCAAACAATTACAATTTTATGAGTGTATGAAGATCACAAAAACACAAGGCACAAGATGTAGGCATTCTGCCAGGGCAAAACCCCTCTCAATGGGAAAACCTAGTTAAAATTTCTCTTCCTTCAATAGTTTTTCTTTGAGATTCTTCAACCTAGACATAGACCAAACTTTCCCTCCACACCAAGTCAACCCTTCCAGATCTTCGACCCATTTGCAGAAGCACTTCCACCCTAGCAACTTCGACTATGCAACAACGTACGACATGAGGCATCAATTGGCAACAACAACACTTGGAAGACTTCGATCTCCCAAACTAGGGCATGAAAGAGAGAGAGAGAGAGTAGCACCAAAAATTCGATTTCTTCCTTCTCCTTAGCCTTGGACCAACTTGCACTTCCTTTGACTTCCTTGACCCATTTCGCACTTTTCCTAGCTTCACTAGAGATATCAAACTAACTTGAGATGAGATGCTCCAAATGAATTCGATCTCCTTCTATTTATAGGCTTCATGTGAGGTCGAATTGGTGTCCCTTAGGACTACTTGATTTCCTTTAGGCCGACTTGGTGTGGAAGTTACATAAATCATATTTGACTGAATAATAAATCTTTTTACATGATTCCAAAGCCCAAAAATGGCCTCTTTAAATGTAAAATGACTCTATTGACTCAATATTAATCTTAGGAATCCACAATGGGGACTTTGACTAATATAATGATGACCCAAGCATGAAACCCATGCTTTAATAAGTCATTGATACAATAATAAAAATTATTTTCTTTATTTTTTTGACAAGTACATTACATGATGACTCAAATACATTAATGAAGATCGTACCTAGTTACATTTTCCAACACTTCGTCTTAACTAGGGAGGTATTCATAATATACAAATATAATTGAAGATCTAAAACTATATGAACAATGAAGAGTTTAGGCACTGCAATGCCATGTACTAGATTCCTAACCAGAGCAATATATCCATTGGTCTCTCAACAATTTAGGCACTACAATGCCACAAACTAGATCCCTGACTAGGGAAATCTATCCAAGTGGGACTTAGGTGGAATCAAGCTTTCAACTTCTCTAGGTACCATCAATTTTACTTTCTAACCACCAACCTAGGGACCTAGGTGTGTATCCGAGGTCAGAGCTCCATGACCAACGCCACCCTCCCTACTTTGGGATCTAGAAATCAACATAAAGTGTCGACTAGATGTCCTCCCAGACAACGCTTCACTTGCAAAACCTCAACAATCACTTCCAACCTCTTATCATCAATACAATCAACAATATCTACCGAACCAAACATGTTTCTTAGATATTCAAACTTCTTATTAGTAAGAGACTATGTTAGTATGTTTGCTACCTGTTCATCTGTCGAGACATACTCCAACTTCACGATCCCATCCTGCACCAAGTTCCTAATAAAGTGGAACTTATTGTTGATATGCTTCGTTCTAGCATGAAACACAGGATTTCCTGACATTTTAATACAACTTTGATTATCATAATTAATCATAGTAGGACCCAGAGACTTCTTAAAAAAATGTGTCGAAGGCTTCCTTAACCACACAACCTCCTTTCCTACTTCACATGCAGCCACATATTCTACCTCAGCACTACTTAAAGCAACGAGATCTTGCCTTTTCCTCATCCATGAGATCATAACAGCTCCCAGACTAAAACATTCTCTGGTAGTGCTCCTTCCATTGGTCTCATTGCCACCCCAATCAGAATTTGTGAAGCCAATTAGCTTGACTTCCTTACTATCATACTTCATGCAGTAATGTATAGTGCCACAAAAATACCTTAATATGTGTTTGGAAACTATCCAATGACCATGACGAGGCTCCAACTAAAACTGACTAAGAATGTTTACTGCAAAACATATATTTGGCCTAGTATTTACCAGATACATTAAGAAGTGATGCAGGAGCATCTAGACCTAGCCAGCAATGTGGTGGAATGGTCACATGTTGTGGCTAATACAAGTTTGAAGGAAGATTTGGTTGTTAATCTTGTATTAATTTCAATTAAATGTAATTAGTTAAGAGTGGCTTAATTTTGAATTGAAATTGGATAAATGGCAAGTCGTCTTCCCTGTGTGGAGATCAAGCCAAGTAATCCAGTTTTTTTTAAGAATAGGATAAGGTAGGAATTCTAAATATATATTTTATATCTCCAAATATGGAGGAGATGGTTAAGTGAGTATATACGCAATCTCTTTTGTGTTAAAAAAGGGGAGAGCGAGAAGCATTATAGAGGAAATTAGTTAGAGTTGAGTGTGAAGTGTTGGTGTGTGAGGAGGTGGAGCGAAAGCTCATAGTAGAGGACTGTGTAGATTAAAAAAATAAATACAGATTTCATTATTTGTAGAATTGGCATGGTGAAACTCTGTCTTTTACTCTGTTATGAATAAAATTCGGGTGTTTTTTTTTTGTGATGCGCATGGGCTTTGAATTGTGATTTATGTGAATTGGGTTGAATTCGCAATAGTCTGGGCATGATTTTGATTTAAATCATAAGAATATCAGTGATCGATTGAAGTTGGGCGTGTTAAATTTCTAATCCCAATTTGGATCGGATCGAAACTTTGGAGCGGAGGAAAGAACGAGACTCTGTTATGGACAAATGGATTGTTGATGTAAGACGAGTATAAGGTTGATGCGTTCTGAATTGAGTTTCATTTGTGTTTTTAAATTGAGAATTCTGTATGTATTGCAAGCCGACGTTATCAATTTTTGTAAGTTGGGAAACGCCTTTACACAGGAAAATAATTTGAAAAGACTTTGTGGACCTTTTGAAGTAAAGATGAACTAACATATGAGATAGTTTGAAGTGCATCAGATCACTCTGATACTCCGGAAGATCGGTGTAACATCGTACTGCAACGCGATTTCCGGGATCCGATTGGACCGGATCAGGGTTGCTGGGTTCTTGACAACTTGGCATTTAATTCATGGCGAATTCTGATATTGATCTTATCGGATTGGTGTAACGAAATTTGTATGAAATTTGAATTGGACGGAGTAGGGGAGAAATATCGCATCTGCGCTGAATAATGGTTGACAGTTTGGGTGTTAGAAGATTTCGGCGATTTGTGACTTCCGATGGTATCGCGTTGAAATTATAGAAGTGTCAAAACACTGTAATGTTTGTAGTAGTGACTCAAAAGACCACCGATTGTTATTATATCGGGCAGATTGAACTTAGAGCAGTTAAACGTTAGGTTAATTGCACAAAGGTAATGATATCGAGTCAGAGCAGTTGAACGTTAGATTGATAGCATATCGAACTATCTGATTTGCTAAGGGTTTTAAATTGTCAGGTCAACCAGAATTGGAACGTTTTTGAACAGTGAAAGGGAAATCGATCCGAATCATTGGATTAGTGATTCGGTTTTGTGAATTGATGTTTTTGACAGTGCGCAGTGATTCATGGACAGGAACCTTGAAGACATGGATCTGAGCGCAAGAATCTTCATAACGCTCTGTTTGTAAGAGCGTTCAACCTGATTTATGAATTAAGTTATCTGTGGAGCGAGAGGATACATGGGTTGTATTGCTTGATAAGGCGTTAATGCTGTTTAAATGTTTTTATAAAAAGGTGTTGGTTCAGATGTTGAAAGAGTAAATCTACAGGTCCTGCGTTATAAATTGAATAAGATCAAATATAAGGGTGTTGACAATAGTGAAATTCATATTTGGGTATTGGAAAATATGCTATGGCATTCGATTAAGGCATGTTCATTGTGAGTTGTAGTTTGAATCTTAAGTTTTAAATAAAAACTTCCGCATGATAGAGACAATGGGTGACTTTGTAATTTTGGTGCTGAGATGCAAGTGAATTTGCATGGTAGAATAAAGGTTCTTACTGTTGCAGGTTGACCCTGAATCAATATCACATACTTCCGCAAATTGAAGTGTAGAGAAATTGCCAGCAATCTAAAAATTTATATGGACAGTTTTGATGTATTCGTTGTGTGCATGAATAGATTGTGATTCTGGGCATTGCAGGGCCATTCCCTGCATCAGTGATACCCAATCTCAAAAGAAAAAAACAAAATACCCTTCAACTTACCTTTGCTTGCAAAATACATGCAAGTGCATAATAATGAATAAATACAAATTAAAATTACAATGCATACCTGAAATTTTCTTGTCACTTTTTTTGTTGACTTGTTGCAGCAGTATACAAAGACTCCCACTCTTGATATAGGCCTGGACTCTATGCAAGACTATATCCAAAACTAACCTAAAGATATATACAATAGAAACTGATGACAGACCCTAGACTTGTGATGAACCAAGTTCTAAGTACAACAATATAGACCATTCTATCAACTATGATAAGACAAGTAACATGAAGTCACAACATCATATAGATTTAGCAGACTTGGTGTAGCATCAAATGTGTAGTATCAAGAATAGGACATCCGAAATGTGATATCAAAATTAACTGTGACATATAGAGACATAGAGATATAACCGAGACCTTGTATATACTTACGTTGTCCTGCAAAAACATATGTCAGAGATGATACTCAAAATTCAAATGTAAACACTAATCATACATACCTTGCTGTAGGAGACTTACCCTTGATTGTTGATGTGTGGTCCTTACTGCAATGATCCTTGAATGCATGTTTTTTTCTTGCCATCTAGGATATCGATATTGAATTTGTTGTATCTATGTAATTTCAGATCTCCAGGGTTTGAAATTTCATCCCGTGGTAGCCCTATGAGTCCTATTTGTAACCCCATAGGTTTGATCAATATTGGATTCTTCAAGCAAGAGTTATGCCCAATCTCCCACGATGACCTGATTATAGCCTGGTTCAGTAGAGCGAACTTGTACAAAGGTCCATGTGTCATTGTTACGACCTTTAGTCCTAAACATGCTACTCAAAAAACTATAGTCTTTCCTATTTCTGTGAATATTTACAAAATTTGAATCCAATGCTCAGAGAGAAAGTTATGATGAGTTTCCCAATGTCACCTATTTGACATGGCATTCGGGAAACTGAAAAAACCCTAAATTCCTCAGATCATATCTCCAAAAAGATAGCAAACCAATATTGTAAATTAGGTCACAAGGTTCATTAATATTTCCTCTCAAATGGGTTTTAATTTCAGTTTCTGAAGCTTTGCAGAAACAAATTTATAGCAAAAATTCCACGATGGCCTGTTTTAAGCCACAAAATCCCCACTAAAGGAGGATATGAGGGTCATTATTTATATGAATGCCTTGAGTTGAGAGGGTCCTCAACAAGTGAACATTGGAGGGATTTTAGGAGCAAAAAAATATTATTAATTATTGATTATTCAATGACCACCTCCAATTATGAGTTCCATGCTACAATCCCATAGGTTTTAGCCCAATAACTGGGGTTGCTAACTTCAAATGCAAATAAATTTCAAACTGTGTAGAACTGGGAGGCGTACCATATATCAACGGAAACATCTCGATGAGTAGAATCCATCGAGAAGACATTTGATGCAAAATAATATGAGTTGTGAATTAAAAATTCCCTTGCAAGGCCGGGGTAGCCCTTGGGTTGACATCAATGACAACCATTGATCAACAAATTAATGGCACAAATCTATAGTCCAAAGAATATAATTATATTTGAAAATAGTAGTATTTGAAATACAATGATAAAACTACATCTCGTGTTCTTATTTTGCAAAGAATTTCTCCAACAATCCTCTTAAGACCTTTAGCTCCACCAATAGAGAATAGAGCTGTAACAGTGGAAGATATAACCTGTCCAATATAGACCTAATATTATTAGAAAACCCCCAAGCTCAGATTTGAGTATTCTTATTGGATCTACAACAAATTTCTCTTTACAATAGTGCAAAAGTACCCTACTTGCAGAAAAAGAACCCTTTTTCATTCTCCCAGAACTTATTTATGATTTACAAATGGAATTCCCCAAAAAAGAAGTCTGTTGTAAAACAGTTTTGATATCTGATTTTTTCTGCAAGTAAGGTACTCTTTGCACTTTATAGAAACACAATATTACATTATCATAATATATTATACTTTTTCATATTAATAACTTGAATAATAATATTTATGAGAGATATTATGTGTGGATGTTATATTTATTTTGGAACTATTAAGTAATAATTAGTTGTATGTTGCTTTTTGTTGTTTTATTTATTTTTAATTTTTAAATGTAAAATATTAGTAATTTTTATTAATGAAATCAAAATTACAATAATAATTTCTTAAACATCATTCAAAAAAACATTTATAAACTTTATCTTTAGTCCTAAAATTGTTCTATACAAATCTAAATTTTCTCATACAAATCTAAATTTTCTTTTCAAATTAACTTAAACTAAAATCTATGCTATTGATGCATCATCCACAATTTTCCTTAAATTTTAATAAAAATATAACTATTTATATATATTAAAATTCTTAAAAGAAGAGTTCATTTTGTCTTTTCATAAAAGAGAAACATTAATCACAAAGCTAAATCATAAACAAATGAAAATTAGAACCAAGAAGCATAAACATGTTCACAAGAGTGGGTAAGATGAGTGACCTTTAGATCATATTTTCCAATTCCACTCTAGCCTTTGACACCATGCCTACATTTTTTCTTTCTCTGTGAATATGCCTTAAAAAATATATTATAAAACACTAATTTTAGTATCAAATGTCATGCATGAGAGGTTGTAAAGTGAAAATTGGATTCTCCTTTCATTCATTAAATCACACTCTTAAAATCTCCATAAATTTGAATTTGAAAAATAATTTAATTTAGAGTTAACATTAAAAACCATTTTAAAATCATAAATTTACAAAAATGATTAATATCACTACCAAATCTAACTTAAGAAAAATACCAATATGCATTTCCTTATATCTTAAAAAAATACTTCATGTTTTATATTATATATATACAATATCAAATAAATAAAATATTATATTTTATTGTCCTCTACCATTCAGGTATCAAATTATACAACAATTTATTATTTAAATAATTAAAAATATATAATTTTTCCTTAACTTATATATATAATTTAGGTGGTTGATTTGATAAGTTTGCATGTATAGGGTTTTTGCAAGCTTCCACTCTTCTACATACATCGTCAAGCTCTGGCTTGGCTCTATAGAGTATGATAGCGGGGTCTTTGGAGAGATTTGGAAAAGTCGGTGGCCCTATAGTGGTGGGATCTTCACAGGCTACACTTCTTATGGAATCACCATTGAGCTTTGGTTCTTACTTGTGGTGTATGATGATGGGTATGCTATGACCTCCTTCTATAGTTGGATTTCACAGATTTGGTGGCATCAGTTCCGATCTTCCAATCATTGGTGAAAATTTTAATCTGTGATTTGGGTTCATGGTTATATGCTCGATGTGATGATTTTACTCATTTTGTGGAAGCTCAGTTATTGAATCACTATCTTATGTAGTTAGTTGATAAATCAGGTAGACAAAATTTCAAACAGATCCTTCCCAGATCTATGATAAGGGTCCCGTTTTATTCAGATCAGAGCCACGATTTTGAGAATTCAGGTTTGGATCATGAGGAAGGGTTTCAATTTTTTTTGAAGACACTAAATAGAAAATAAATCCTTATAAGGGTTCAACCAGTGGATCAAGTATCATATCTAAAAATAATGTGTAAGGAAAATTGGGTATACTGGATAATATACAAAATCTAATCTATGAGGGTAAATCATTAGAAGATTTCATCAAATTGAAAGATTAGATCATCGAACGTAATTCTACAATCATTATAAATTTGAGGTTGTGGGGTGGAGCTCCAAGAGTGAGCAATCCACGTAGAACAACTTCTATTGTTAAGGGTCCAAGTTCGTTTAAGAATGTAGTGAAAAGGGACGCTGCCATATCAGACAGGAAAACCCCAAATATGAAAATCCCGGGTCCTTACCTAGTTGAGTAGGTGGAGAAAGCACCAAATATATCAATAAACTTGCTTGAAGTAAGTGGTCTTTTTTATGTTCTTTAAACCAAAGCTCCTATTTGTCGATTTAATGGTTTCTGAATCAAGTTTGAAGATCTACATCAATGGATCTTCCTGAATTGGACCAATTAATGTGATATTTACTTTTGTGCGAAGGGAATTTTTGTGGTTCAATTCGACAATCAGGAAGATTTGGAATACATCATAAACAAGGGACTATGGTTTTGGGGAAGGGCGAGTCTCTTCATAACTCCATGGTTTCCAATTTTTGATGCCACAATAATGGTGGTTACCAACATATTGGTATGGGTAAGATTACACAATCTCCCTCTTCCTTTTGGCACCACCAAGTTTTGGAAGGTGTTGGAAACACATTGGGGAGATTCTGAAGATGGATCAAATAAAAATTGAAATGTATTCATACCTTTTCCCACATTTGCATTGAGATAGGTCTTAGTACAGGTCTACCAGATTGCACCCATCTGGTTCATAAAAATTTCAGGTGGACTCAATTGCTAGATTTTGAAAAAACAACTTTCAGAATAGGATGGTTAAAATTTTAATTTAATTCTTAATAATTATTGGATGGATGGTAGGGATTTGATTTTCACATAATATTTTAAAATATTTTTAATTGCAATTATATATTAAAAGTTGAAATTTATGTAAAAAATAATTATGTTTTTGTTGTTGTTGTTGTTGTAAGTTTCAAATGTTATTATTGAATCAAGAAATTACATTATATACAACTAAGTCAAGATCTTTTGCCACTAGGTAACCAGACCATTGACAAAAAAAAAACAATGTCTATAATGTTGTGTAACATAAATACACGAAATATAATTGAGAAGATATAATAGAGTTTGAGATGTTTATTATATAAATGACATAGAAGCTTTGTTGGGGATAATGGCGAAGAGCATATGTTTCCTCTTAAAAAGTCACAAGTTCAAAACCTATGATAGAGTATGTATGTCTTATATAAAAAATATAAAATTAAATTTTTAGGTCATGCTTTCATGAACATATTGAAATAAAGAATAAATATTGAATTATATTTTTGATATTGTATTTTATGTTATGTGGTTATATAGAGATATTTGACATTATATAATTTAAGTAAAAATTCTTCACTTTTTAATTTATAAAATAATATTAATTCATGATTTTACACATTTTATATAACCTATTATAATTAGAAATATATAATAATATAAAAATATATAATTTTAAAAAACAATGTTAAAAAACTAATATATAATATATATTATAAATAATATTTCATGTTATATTTATTGATTTATTGAAATAGAGAATAAATATTGAATATTGTTTTTGGTATTTTATTTTTTTGGCTAGATTGTTATATATAGAGATATTGAAATGAGTATTTGATGATATTTTATTGTTAAAAAGGGCTAGTACTTAGGTAGATGACTAATTTATTTATGTGGATGGTTTATTATTTATTTTTTATTATAGAGATTTTAATTAAATTTAGATGTAACTATTTTGATATAAAAAAATAATATTAAATTATTTGAAATATACAATTTCAAATAAAATTATAAAAGTTTAATTTTTAGAAAATAAAAGAAATATGTTTTGATTTATATATATTATTTTTGGGAAATAGTGTAATTAGTCATATATGTAATAATAAAGTGTTATATATTAAGATAGTGGAGGTTCAAATCTCCTAAAATGTTATATATCAAGATAGTGGATGTTCAAATTTCTTAATTTATTTGTGTTTGGGAAATGAGCATAAATAGACACTTAGAAATTATAGTGGTAGCCATTAAAATTGACCCATATCACTAACCATTACCAACCCATGACAGCAACATTCCAATCCCATGTCGTGTGAATATGAAATAGACCATTCTAACTTATATCACATGACTAAAAAACATATATCTTAATATAATAAAATTAAACTAAAACCCAATAAAAATAAACAAAAACAAATGTACTTATGTTTAAAAATACCATAAACACCTTAACATAAACTTAATAAGCACAACTATGATATGCAATGATCTTTCTATTTTAAAAAACCAACATATTTCCAATATAAGTAACATGAAGACTTTATGACCCTTGTTTTTTGAGAGATAGCCTAGCTTATTCAAAGGAATAGTAGGTGGGGAAGAGGGATTAGAAGGTGAGAGTCTGTTAGGAGAATGGTAGGTGGGGAAGAGGGTTCCAAGGTGCCAGATCTCAAATCTTAAATGGCAAATATTAAATATTATCTCTCACCGATCCCTCCCTATATGTACAACAAAGTACTCAAACTCCGAACAGTCGACTGTTCGAATCCCATCCCCAACTTTCGTTCACAAAAAGAATGAGGTCGCTGGCACACAGGGCTGGGGAGGCCAAATGTAGCCGCATTTCGATTTTGATTGCCGCTTTCCTATCGATCTGCTGTTGCTTTTTGATTCAGCAATGTGAATCGGAGAAGACGGCTTACCAGGAACTGGAGGAATATGATTTCCCCATCGGACTTCTGCCCACCAATGTGGAGAGCTACACACTGGATACCGCGGACGGAAGCTTCGAAGCGTACCTGAGCTCATCCTGCAGTTTCACCATCGATTCGTACGAACTCTACTACGAAAAGAAAATCACAGGCAAGATCAGCACCGGTATCCTCAAAGATCTCGGTGGCGTCAGTGTCAAGATGTGGATCTTCTATTTCAGCATCTCTGAAGTTATTCGGCGGGGCACAATGTTGGAGTTCTTCGTGGCATCAATTAGCAAATCTTTTCCTGTAACTAATTTCGACGAATGCCAAGAATGTGCCTCTGGCCTTGACTGTTTTGGTAAAGTCCCTCGGCCCCTTCAATCTGCCTAAGATTCTGGGCCTTCTGTTCTGCCGTGAATTTTTGTTCGTGTAGGTCTGTAATAGTTTCTTGAGATTTAGCAGAAATCCTGGGGAATGAGATGTACAGACGTCTATTTTGCTCTGTATTTGTGTTTGGTTGGAATAATACTCAGTGGCGGATTTCCTCTTACCTCCGGAATAGAGGCAGTTGTAATTTGAGAAGGCATTGTAAGACCAGGGGTTGTATTGGGCTTCTGTGACAGCAACAGCTCACAGCTATGAATAATAACAATTTTTTGTATTTTTTGGAATTTCTCCCAATTTTTTTTATAAATTACCAATATTGTTGCCAAGTTTGTATGGTTTCATTATTTAATTTGATAGAGATATATTTTTTTTTTGGTTACCAGAGTGAACATATATATAATGAGCGAACAACACAGGTGCACAGAGAGATACTTTTGTTCTGTATATTTTAATGTGAATTAAAATATTGTATAGTGTAATAAAGGTGAGGATGGAAATTTGAATTTGGGTTTTTCAAGGAGTTGTTTATAATGTGATTTTTTGGAGATTTTGGTGACAGAATCCGGCGGAAGAAATTGATGTTAAATCTTGATTTGTTGCAGTTAAAATGGTTTTTCAACTGCATATTTGGATTCAGCACCCTGAAAAACCCCTGGGACGCTTTGATTGTGCAAAAATTAGCTATCAAGATTCCAATAAATTGTTGCCGGATTTTGACCGGAAAAACCCACAGGAAAGGCTTTCAAAAAGTAGCATTATAGACAACTGTTTTTTTTAATATGTTTATATAATAGTGAAATAAATGGGAAAGAATTTAAACCGTTTTATAAAAATAAATATTATTAAAAATTTATTTTATAATGATAAATATATATATTTTTTCTTTAATAAAATCTATATATTTTTAATGATAGTGATGATGATTAATTTAAAAATGGTTTATGAAATTTAAAATGTATATTATTATTTGGAATTTTTAGTTTTATTATTTTAAAAAGATATTAAAAATTTTGTTCAATGTTATTATAGTTTTGTTGAGTTTAAAAGTTAAAAATATTATTGATGCGACAAATATTTAGATTTGATGTGTATGTAAATTTTATATTATAAACTTTTTTCATTAAAAGTAAATGAATTTTTTCCTATATAAAAATAAAATGAAAAATGAAATAAAATGGGAAAAGTACACTAATCTCTATTATAGAAAAGTAAAATGTGTATCAATTAATCATTTATATTTGAACATTATTTGTATTATTAAAAAATTATTTCTAAATTGTTTTAATAAAATATTTCTAATTAATAAATAGAAAATAGAAATGTTTATGAAACATTTATATATATATTATATATTTTTGGAAAAATATGTATTTTTATTTATATAACAAAATATATAGTCACATGTCTATGCCATTTATAAATTCATTGGGTACATCTACAGGACCTTAAGACTTCATTTGACCCTCTCCCATATAATGTTAGGACCATATATCACAACCTTTCTTTCATTAATAGATATTCTCTATTAGTTGGGCTAATCTTCTATTTTTGGCATTTTTCTATTTATAATAAGTTTATTTTTAACTGGGGGTGACCCTTAGGATGATATGTGGTAATGATTGGGGTTGACTAGGTAGCAACATGGCTATTGCCTATCCATTAGTAAGAATTTTCTATTATCTAACCTTCCCATTCATAAATGCAAATTTCCTTTTTTATTTTGGGAGATTACCTTATCCTTAACCTTATTCACTTATGACCAGCCTTATCCTTTGATTTTTAGTCTTATTCGTGGATTTTCCTTTGATTTTTAGTCTTATTCTTGGATTTTTCTTTGCTATTTCTGAGCTACGAGTTGCATGAGGGAGTCTACACTTTAGTTATAACTTATTTTTTACTCCACTTATATTTAGTTCTCTTTATTTTAGTTTTTCTATCTATTTTAGTGTCTCCTCTTCTAATTCCAAGCTATTGGCTAATGAGGAAAAATGTTTTTATTTTTATTTTTATTTTCTAGTGTGCACATACTATGGAACCCAACCTAGCGCATAGTCTCTCCCTCTCAAGGATTATTATAAATATGTATTCATGTCAAGCAATAATATGCACAATTGTTATGAAGGAATTGAAATTGTTCTCTTGGGCCATTTAGTGTTTTTCAATGCAATTTCATTTTCTCTTATTTCTTGTTATACAATTACTAGTGTAATCACAATGTAATATTTTGTACACAACTAGATCTTGTGCTTGTGCTTAAAATCCAACAAAGTGTTGTTGAATCCTTTACATAACATTCTTATGTCTCATCCATTATCACTAAAAAAATGAAAAACAAAGTGATTCACAGTATTAGATTAACCATTCATCTAGTTAATTATGAAGGCCCATCATTGTACAAAATATGACATAAAATATTAAAAATATTGAAGTTTAGGTCCATGGTCCATGATTGTGTTATGCAATATGTCCATTCTAGATTACTCAAACAATCTAGGTTTTTTTTTGGTCTAGCCCAACTTTAGATTTTGAGAGTATGTTTGTAGTCTGAGAAAGATGTGAATAGATTGTAAAAAGGGTCATAATGTAAATTTTCCAAGAGAAATTTGTTTGTGCATCAATTTGATAATCAACATTGAGTCTCAAAATATTTGTGATTAGGTTACACCAATTGTAGTGCTAGTTTGAAGATATTGTAAAGCCATAATTTCAAATCAATTACTGGTTTCTTGACCGATTCATCTTCAAAAGAAATATTACCATTTGAAGACAGATATGACATACCTTTTGAATCTCCCTTAAAGAGATTCTTGTATGAAGCACCATAAAAATCCAATGAAATGTTTTTATTTATTTCCATTTCATCATGTTTATAAATGATAGTTTTTCCCTAGGTTAACCATAATTGCTACCAAATAATGGTACTTTCCTATCTTGCAAACTGTTTGAGATTGAAGAAATTTTGTTTTTTAATTCTTGAATCATCTCAAGCGGGTGTTTTTGCTTACCTTTTCTTCTTACTCGAGGTCAATATTGATTTGTAATTTATCCCCTTTTCCAATTTGATAAATCAACTAGTTGCCAACAAGATGGAAATCATAGAATTTAGATTTTATTGGGAATTTATTTTGTTGTTTGAAAGGACTTATGGTACAATCCTTCGATTAATTAGGAGATATATACTTAGGTATTGCTACTTGGGGCCACAAACCTATTCTTTGAATTAGCTTCCACAATTTTTTGCAACAAAGGCCTTTAAAAATTGAAATGAATTTTAAACCCCCATCCTCAAAGGCTTTTGATAATGCTAAAATTTTCCATGAGGTCAACACCAAACCTTTCTTTATTTAGTCTCTTAACCATATAAACTTGTAGTAAAGTTTTCTAATGCGTATTTCGAGAACAAATTTCGGGACCCAAGCAAGTAATTTCTAATATAGTGGAATTGATCTTAAAAGAAATTTTACTGAAAACTAGATGACCTCCCCTAGATAAGCATTTGTTGCACTAGGTGTTTATTTTCTTCTTTACTTTCTCTATCATCCATTGCTAATCACATTTTGTATATCGATATAGCTTCAAATAGAATCCCATATATTTCAAACCCAATTTTAAATCAATTATGTTAAAGGGATATAATTGAGTAATAAATTTCCTTTCCTATTGAGATGTGCCCCATAAGGTCATTAGAGATTTTCCCATATTAATGACTATTCTAATTTCCTTGCCAATAACTCCATGATGCGCTTGAATTTCTTAAAGACCCTTCTAATAACTTTGACAAAAATTAGTATATCATCTACAAACAATAGATGTATAATATTGTATTGAACTTCTTTAACAATCCCATTTGAACCCTAGGACTATTGTAACTAATTATTTTATTATAACTTGTAGGGACATTTAAATGTTGTCGCTATGTTAAACCAAATTGAATAATTAAAAAACGATGTGTATGTAAATATTCATATGATAATTGAAAACAATGTGCAACGGATCAAGAATGCAAGTATTAATTTAGAATACGATATCATGACTGGGAATTGGGGAGGAGATTATGAGAAATTAGCCATGCCTACTATTTCCAAAACACCTCACCCAAAATATTTGTGCCAAAATTTGAATTGAAATTTGTAGTTTTAGTCTTCCCACCAACCCCTAACTCAATGAGTGAAGCATTAGGTAGTTGAAGCAACTTCGTGTCACTTTTATGAGGCTTAAATTGTGGTTGTGGAGTACACACATATTTTAATGGGCCACATAAGCAAGTACCCATCTCATATTTAGAGAGTTTTCCCTTCAATGGTGTGGGAAAATGAGAGAAAACATTCAAAGATACATTCAATTCAATCGGAGTAGTGATATGAGTTCCTGGAGCAACATAATTGTGAGTAGAACGCTACCATTTTCAAGTGTAAATATTCTTGGGGAGTTTTGAGTGATTATACTAAGTTTTGGGTGCCTAATTATGTGCAAAAAAGTGCTAATCATTGATTGAGACATTGATGGTGTGTTTTGGGAAAAACTAATTTTTGCATCCCAAATATTCACTGGGGAACTCTAAAACCTAGTTGAGCAATGGGGCTCATAAATTGATACATGTTGGGAAAAAATGAGAAATAATGGACAAGGAAGTCACCAATATACTATAGAGAAACATAGGGAATTCCATATTTCTATGAAAGCCAATTGAGAGACTCAAATTTGTGGAGACCTCGAGCTCAATAAGAAGACAACTTCTCTAATATTCTTGTAATTATGAAGGCGAGTTGCCTTCACCCATCCCATTTATTTAAGTATTGGTTGTTCCCCTTGTGATATCATGGTCTTGCTAGGAGTGGATACCTATAGAGAGTGGTGGTTTAGTTGAGCCTACAATTGGGTGGAAAAATCTCTTTCCCAGATTGGTTGCTAGTTCAAAACTCTAGATGATTATAGCCGATGTTCCAAATAACTATTGTTCATTTTCTCCTTGAATGATGTTGGTAAATTAGAAATGAGAATCTGTTCCTTTTGTTATATGGGATTTGGAATATAATACTTACATTAAACTATCATGTACCTCTAGTTATTAGATTGATTGTTAATGCTCAAAGGGATTATTATATTGAAGATTGTTGACTTTATATAAAGGGAGCAATTTGTGTATGCATACTAAAAGGATTTTCTTATGGGCATGTGGTTGCATAGATGATGTAATGACTATGTGTCATGTAATATTAAGATGTTGTAATTGTTACTTCCTTATTTGTATGTAGTTATCTCATGTGGGAGTTGAGCTTGAAGCTCCTTTTTTTTCAAACCATAATTATTTCCTTAATTGAATCCCTGGATTTATGAGGAAGATGGATGGTTGTGAGTCTTCACATAATATTTGAATATTAATACAATTTTCACTATGAATGTTGATTCCTACAAAATTAATATTATAGTCGACACTGAGTTCTTAGTTATTCTAAATGGTAGGCAAGTTTTGGGACCCCCCTTGTAGTAAATATAGAACTGTTGCATACTTAGGAAGAAAAACCAAATGGTATTAAAATATAGTTGTATCTTGAAGGTCTTGTAAGACTAACTCTTGAAAAAGAAGTAAGCCAAGGCTTTGGCCTTAATGTCTAGTTTTTTACGAGATTTTAGGAAGCATTAAATTATCTCATTTGAGCTAGAGTAACAATTCCCATTTAGAATTTGTTAAGTATGGATAAAACTAATAATTTTTCTCAACTAAATTCACTTGTTTAAACCTAGTAAAGATATTAAATAATACATGCGTGTTACTTTATGTTTTCCTCTATCTCCTAATTTATATGGGTAAGTCCTTAGTCTAGTGTGGCTAAAGCTATTAATGATGCATTGGGAGGAAAATCACTTCACATGTCTATAAACATTGTTGTAACATTAGGTTCCTTGGTAAACCTCAACTCATCTTAGCAAGGGAGTCAACCATTTTTTATTTTGACTACTGAATAATATATGAATGAATCGTGTCCACATTTGGATTTTTAGAACCACCTTTCATGAACAATTACAACTATGGCCCTATGGTTGTTTGGTTTGATCCATATCCAAACCTATTTATAGATGGCCCTTGGATTGGTCTATTAAACTATTGATTCATGAAGATAATTTGCACTTTGGTGCAACAATGTCTCTAAACACCACCATTGTTCTTAGCTCATTATTCTCCTTTTTGGTAACTTACATGTCCCAACATGGTATTAAAGATGAGGGGATTCTGACCTCAGGATTACAGAGAATGGAAAAAAGAATGAGATAGTGGTGAAATTTTTTGTGATCTAGTTTTGTCGAATGAAGAGCACATGGGTTTGATTTCGTAATTTTTTTACCTGACATGTATTACTGAGTCGCGATAAACCTTTTTATTTCCTTTTCTTGTTTTTTGAGTATAATCTAAAAAATTATTTAAAGGGTTACATGATTTTATGCCCTTTTCCTTTGGCATAAATATCACATTGTAGATTCATTGAAGATTACTTACTTGAAATTGATTTGACTAGATATTGCTTCCATCGATCGAGTCCTCTTCCACTTGATACCACATATTTATGTTCCTTGAGTGGTGAGGATAAACCTATTGGGATGTGTAATTGACATTTTTTTGCAATCATTTTCCTATATTTTATTTACCCTTTTTGACTCTCAATACCATACTTTATCACTATAACAACCATTATCAACCTAAGTATGTCTCGTTTTACATGTCATCATTATGATTAATTATGCTTGTAATTTGGCATGAGAACTACTGCTTTAGGATATTTTTATCATAAAACTGACAAATGGATTGTTTCAGGATATGTGGTCTGTTAATATGCTTTTACAGGATTACACTTTCCAGTTTTTCTTTAGTAAGGACGACACAAGGACTCGCTGAACGTTGCTAATACACACGAGACTTATTTTGGATGCACTGATCTCCTTTAATCAATTATGAAGACCAATATGGAAAATTACTTGGTCAAAGTCAATTCAACTGCCAAAGGAGATATTCATGGACAACGCAATTGAAGAAAGTAGGATTTTCCATAGATGAATTATTATAATTTGGAAAAGTTGATACAACTTTGTCCTAACCATGGAAATTGTTATCAGATTGTTAATGTGTATTATCGATTTAGATCCCATAAGAATCAAGAGATTCTTATGATGGTCTTATCTTTGTAATATGAAATTATAAAAACATGTGTTCTCTACTTGCAAACATACATAAATATAGACATACCTAGAAAGAACAAAGCGAGGGAGAACCAACATTGTAACCTTGTATGTTTCAATAATGAAAATCTCAATAATTCGTGGCGCCATACATTTATGCTTACTAGCTTGTGTGTTGTGTAGTGTACCGACCACTGTGAGGAAGAAAGGGCCCTCCTTCTTAGCAGGGATCATTGGTTAGGAAGGTATTGTATTGTAGAAAACTGCTTTATTTTCTCTCAATTATGATTCATGTATGATTGTTTTTACTATTATTATTAATCTTGTTCATGCTTTAATGATTGCAAAATTCTAACCTCTGTATTATGTAACAACATAGGCACTAGACAAGTCCCTTCGTTAGTGTGACAATTATTTAAATCCTGTTACAATTTGATGGTGGTTTTATTTCATTTGAATGTTTTTTTGAACATTTTCTTGAGTGAATGGTTTCCAAGATTGTTGTTTCTTTCTAAATAAAAGTTACTATGTGACAGAGTGTTTTGTTCTGCATTGTGTGTTTATTCCCTGAAAGTGTGAGCAAGGTTTGAGAGTGTAACAACTAAAGTGTTGGATTACTAAGAGTGTTATTACAACAATTAGTTTTGAGATTCATTACACTAGTCACCATTTGTCCTTGCATATACTTTGAATGATAGCCTTGAAATGAATTGGCCTTGGATTCAAAATTAATGTGTGAGTGTAATGCCCCACTTAATCTTATCATGCAAATTTTATTAATGTTTACATTACCTGAAAATATTGACTTATAATTATCAAGAAATATTGGTGAATGCCTTCATTTGGGAAACTGTAAATTTTATTTACTGATATCAAATTTATTATTGCTATTATTCAATTCCCAACTTGTCTTCTCAAATTTAATCTTGGATAGGATATGGTCTCCTTCCATTATTCCAATTTAAATATTCATATCACATTCCCAAAATGTACTCTCACATTTACTTGGGAGAAGACATGGTCCTCTCCAACTTATTACCAATTTATATATTCATCTCTCATCCCCAAAATGTACTCCCACATTTACTTGGGAGAAGACATGGTCCTCTCCAACTAATTACTAATTTATATATTCATCTCTCATCCCCAAATTGTACTCTCACATTTACTTAGGAGAAGACATCGTCCTTTCCAACTAATTACCAATTTATATGTTTATCTCTCATCCCCAAAATGCACTCTCACATTTACTTGGGAGAAGACACGGTCCTCTCCAATTAATTACCAATTTATATATTCATCTCTCATCCCCAAAATTTACTCTCACATTTACTTGGGAGAAGACATGGTCCTCTCCAACTAATTACCAATTTATTTAATCATCTTTCATCCCCAAAATATACTCTATTCTTATCACATTCCCAAATGTCCTCTCATGTTTACTTGGGAGAAGAGAATTCAACTGTAAGGATGAGGGAGAAGTTATGAAATTAATGAGAGGTGGTTGAGGTGGAGAGGGGCGGGGGGCATAAAAGGGGAAGGAGGAAGAGAGGAAGAGGGATGCTGGGTCTTGAATTTGGTTTTGGTTGGCTGTGATTTTGGAGGAATTGTTGAGAGAGAAGAAGGGAGTATTGTTTATCTTGGTCTTGGACACACCCACTACATCTTGTTGGACTTGGGCTCGGAGGGCTAGGGAACCTGTGGACGTTTCCTGGGCTAGGAATTACTTCCTAGTTGGCTGGGAGGTAAATCTAGTCAGTAGTCAAGAGGAGCATTCCAGCAGGAGCAAAAACTCAAGGGCATCTCCACCGGGCCATTGGTACAAGTATTCCTCTACACATAGATTACTCATGTAAGTGATTGAAATGAAATGTTCACTAATTAAATTGTAGGAATTAAATTCTAAATGGAAAATGATCATCGTTTAAATGTTTTGTAAGAAAATAAATTATTGCCGCTTATTGCATTTAAGTTTAGAGTATAGATCTGGTAGAAGACCTTAGGATGGGATCTTACATGCGGTATCAGAGCTTAGGTTCAAAATATGGACCCAAAACTCACTAAACCCAAATTTCCGCTATAAGGGCTTGTAACCCTCATAATGACTTATAATCCATATATAAATATGACAATTTGTTTCTAGATTGAAAATGATACCCTTTTTATTGCCTTGGAAAGCAATAAAACTTGAGTAAAGACATGTTAGAGTTGCGTTTTACAGGCATATTAACTGTCACATGTTTTGTTTTTTTGGTTTTTTTTTAAAGGGAGATGTCTGTATATGTTCCTGAGTATACCGTGGAAAGTTTCACCATGGGACCTTTATGGCTTTCTGGACAAAGGCTGTCCTTTCAGTGTTTGATGCTCGACTTCTCTAGGTTGCAACGAAGATGAGAACCTCAGAGTCTTCCATTGCCCTATCCAGTGATGCCTTTGAATCCATCTACTCCTATCCCTTTGGTAATGAGGAACTCCTCTGCCTTAATTTTCTACCATTAATCTTCCAATATTAAATATGTCTCCTTTGTTTGTTGATGGGACCTGTCTTCAACCTTAAATGCATGAACCGTGTTCTTAACCTCAATCCAACTACACCCTGGATTCTTTTTCAAACTCCTTCTCCTCATAATTTTGGTCAATTGATTTTGGTCTTTGATTGATTGTAAAATGGACGCATTGCATTGTATTTTCATGCCCTCAAAGTTGAGCTTATTCATTTCAATCTCTCTATTATTCTTGGACATGTCTGGTTCAGAACAAGTTTGACAAGCTTAAGTCAGACTTTTTTTTTTTTTTATGATTTTCTATGAAATAATGACACTTAAAGCTTTAAATATATATCCTTTAAAGCCCACTGTACTTCAAAGGTAGTCTATTTGGAATTTGCTGGTATGTTTTCATGTCATGAGCTTTAAACAACTACCCTCTCAAACTTTCCCTTGTGAAGTCCTGTGCACTTTGGCCCGGAGTCATGAATCCTTATTTTGAAGTCCGAGTCTACCATCATTGATGGCTTAAAGTTTTCTATTTGATGTGTAATTATTGCATTTAAATCATATACTGTGATAGGCGCATTTCCCACAACAACATCATACCCTAGTCTATATTCAATAACCTATCGGAAGCATTATTTGAGGCCTTAAGCCTTCAAAACCTCGGGATAACAATAATCGGAATACACTGGATAGACAGGAGAAAAAAAAACCCGCTTAAGAAGCATGAGGCCAGACTTCAAAAACTATAAACCCACATCCATAATTGTCGTCGGGTTCGGCCTATCCGATCCTTTTCGACCATAAACTGCCCTGACCTCCAATCAGTGATCAAATCGTGACCGTCCATTACTTCGCAGATCTAATGGTCAGCACTAAATCGGCCATCGGCATATCATTGTGTCACGGTCCTTAACTGCCCCAACCTTCGATCAACGATCAAATCGTGACCCTCGATCTTGGCTTCGATCTGACGGTCCTCATTTGATCACACAATTGAAATCACAATAAACCAAAGCCCCCCTTTGAAGCGATGCGATAGCGATCCCCAATCTCATATCGCAATGATCTCGAGTCTATTTCCTTTCGTCCCTTTAAAGCGATACGATATTATTGTCAATCCAACAATCCTAATTAATCATCGATCCAACAGTCACGATTAAATCACTCGTCCACCCATTGCAATATCGCAAATCGGAGGATTTCAAGGTCTGCTATAACACTTAAAAGCTCCTATGCGATCAGGCTCATCAACCCAATAGGGTTATAAATCCACCTCTATAATTTTCAGGTTTGGGTTTTATAATAAAACACCAATTTCCAATGTAAATCGGATGCCGGTGACAGGATTTCTATCAATGCATGAACTAAAAACCCAAGGCTGACTCGTTGTTAACCCGACTTGAGAAATAAATGGAAACATGCTAGATCTATTACAACTATGAGATTTCAAAGGAAAACTGATGTTCTCAAACAACAAGAATTCTAAGGTTGCAAATACCTTCGGGATTGAGAAAATTTAATAAAAATACGCTCTCATCGCAGAGACCCATATCTCTATTTTAGGCAGCCATTTTTAAAGTACTCCAATGAAGCAGTTGGTCTACAATCATTAATTATTCATCTCGTAGGATGTCACTATGCGATAGTAGTTATATGTGTTCAAAATTGTAAAGGAAATTGTAGGTGTTCGAGTTTCCATGTTGCATTCATTGCTAAGAATCTTACTTCTTTGGTTACTTCTCATTCACATGAAAGTTTCCTTGTGTTAATTCCTTGAGAAGATATAATAAATACATGGTTTTAGCTTATGATAATATTATGTATACCAATCCATGTGTCGATATCCTAGTTGGATCAAATGCATATCTATCTAAATTAAAGCCTTGAGTTCTATGTATCATTCAAACACATGCTAACTAAATCAGAAATTGTTTCCATACCATGAGTTAAGATTGTACCCAGGTACATAGAAATGTTTATTCAATGCACAAGAATGGTGTCTAAGTGGGGGTGTATATTTGTGACATAAGTCATGATATTTGTTCCTTAACAATTGCCCAATGCTTAGAACTATAAATTTTATCCAAACAACATGTAGGTTGCGGTTTTCTTTGTATATGCCTTCAATGTTCCATCACAACTAAAGACAAGGCCACCTTTTATGTTATGGTTCCATGAATATAGCTCATCTAAAAACATTTCATTCGATTATTACCTTCAAGCATGTAGCACTAGCCATTCGATATACATCAATTAGATAGTATGCACCTAACAATAATGTCAATATTGAGTTGATTGAGACAGCTAGGCACCCCCCCTTTGAAAACTAATCTAACGTTGTAGATGAAATTTCAAAAGGGGCCTAATTATAAGAATGTGATTAAAAATGGAAGGTTAGTGCTTATGTAAATGCTCAAAAAGTATAAAATGGATCTAATATGATTTTTTAAGGATACCTAAGGATACTTGAGGGTGACTGGCAGTGTGTGGTAGCACTTGCTTAGATAACAATGGGGGAGGATTTAGTAGAACCCTAGTTATCATATCTGTAATAGAAATAGTCATTTACAAGTATAACAAAAGGAAAACTTGCATCTATCATTATGCAAACTATGTGTGAGCCGAGTAAGAATCGAGAAGGCCTTAAGTTGTCATAATAAGTCTTAGGTATCGTGTAGATTTTGAAAAATTCAAATGGTGAGGATGTGAATAAATCAAGGTCCTGGAGAGTCATCACAAGGACCTCCTACAAAAAACCCATTACCTTCACCTGAGTTCACACTCATCCTGTGTTCCCTAGAAGTAATTAATGAGACTTTAAAAGGGTGCCAAACAAATGAAGTGGAAGAGGAACACCCTCCATCAGGGTTAGGGAATGTCGATGGATCTAGAGACTCTGATAGAGGACCTCCAATCGAGGACATTACTGGGGAGCTCCAGAAGATTAAGCTCCTGGAGTTTGCAGGAGGTCATGCCAGCGAACGTGTAGAAGCTTGGTTAGAAGGAATGAGAAGGTGGTTTGCACTAAGGGATTACAATTCCAATTCAAAAGCTAAAATATAAATATTCCAAATTAGAGATAGTGCTCTGAATTGGTGGGGTAACTTGGAGTGTCAACTGCACCTCACTCCAAACACAGTTACTTGGGAATTATTTGAGGAGAGATTCCAAGAAAAGTACCTACCAACATATTATGAAGAATAGCAGGTAGGAGCCTTCCATGCCCTAGTACAGGGAAATCGTATAGTAGAAGAATATGAATTTCGATTCATGGAATTGGTCAAGTATGTCTCCTACATGGATACTAACTAGTGCCAAGTGGATTGTTTTATTTATGGATTGAACCCTAAGATTAGGGCAATGGTGCAGATGTGGAAACCATCCTTAGTTGCAGAAGCTATAGAATAGGCTTGTTATGTCAAAGAACGCTTAGACTTAAAGGGTGGAGGCAAAGCCATCTTTCCACACCAAACATAGTTTATGGGGAAGGCCCCTCATACCTTCCAAAGGGGAGGAAGTCTGAGGCCACCACCATATGGAAACAAGGTTGTACCTAGAGCACCAACAATGGGGATTTCAATGGTTTCTAGTGCAGCTTCACCCGCAGCTTCAAGGGTGCGTACAAATCAAAGTCATACACGAGGAGCAACAAGTGGGGGTAGCGGTTCCAGGGGAAGGAACTCTTTCCAAAGAACTCCACAACATTTGGTCCAAGGTCCATCATGCATCACTTGTTGGGGATGTAGAGGACCTCAATACCAGCAGGATTGCCCTGAGTTACAAACTGGTAACAACTGTAGGAAGGAAAAGAACAATGGGTGTGGGGGGGGGGGGGTGGGGACAGGTAGCCACCATCGAATCTATGCAACAGTTGACAACTAGTGATTTTAACACCAGTATATCATGGTAGAAACCTCAGGTATGATAAACAAAGTAAAAGTTAAAATTTTGTTTGATTTTGGTGCTGCAGATAGTTTCATTTCACTAGTTGCATTAGAAAAATGTGGGTTGGCAGCCTATGAGCACGATGACTTTAAAAGAGTTAAGATGGCTTTTGGGATAAAACAAGCAGTAGGACCTAGTGTTGAACAATGTCAAGTAAACCTCGGGGTGTGTATGACTAAGTTTAAGCCATACATCATGACATTGGTGACGTATGATGTAATTATTGGAATGGACTGGCTAGAAGCTCATTGAGCTTTGGTAGACTGTTTCAAGAAGAAAGTGATATGTTTAGATGATGAAGGTAGTCCAATTAATATTTTTGGAATCAAGAGGGGAGTGTCATTATGATTCATATCCATGATGAAGGTAAAACATTGTCTCAGACAAGGTTGCAAGCTATATTTGGTTGAGGCTATAAGTGGCTAGAAAGGACCCTCCCTAGATCAACATCCAATTTTGTTAGAATTCAAGGATGTTTTTCTTAAGGAATTGTCTAGATTACCTCATGTAAGAGAGATTGATTTCATAATCGACCTAAAACCTGGTGTAGAACCAATATCTAAGACACCCTATAGGATGACAACTCCAAAACTTTATGAATTTCAGATGTAGTGAAAAAGAGCTCTTAGACTTGGGATTTATCAGACCTAGTATTTCACCTTGGGGTGCACCAGTGATTTTTGTCAAGAAGAAGGATGGTTCCTTGTGGCTATGCATAGATTATAGAGACTTAAATAGAGCCACAATAAAGAATAGGTACCTGATACCTCGAATAAATGACCTATTTGATCAAATGAAGGGAGCAACGGTCTTCTCAAAGGTCAATCTATGATATGGATACCACCAATTGAGGATTAAGGAGGAGGACATCTCAAAAACTACATTTAGAACTCGGTTTGGGCACTATGAGTTCGTAGTTGTTCCATTTGGTTTAACCAATGCACCGACAGTATTCATGAGCCTCATGAATGGTGTCTTAAGGAAATATTTGGACCAGTTTGTGCAAGTATTCCTCGACGAAATTTTTGTGTATTCCAAGAATGAAAGGAGCATGAAAAGCACCTAACGGTGGTATTGACTTTCTTAAGGGAAAATCAATTGTGTGGGAAATTGTCAAAATGTTCCTTCTTTCAGAAGAAAGTTCATTACCTTGGGCACATCATTTCAGGAGAAGGGATTTTAGTTGACTCGGAAAAGGTGAAGGCCATAATGGATTGGCTAGTACCAAAAAATGTCCATGAGGTACAAAGTTTTATGGGGCTAGTAGGGTATTATTGCAGGTTTGTGGAAGGGTTTTCAAAGATTGCAAAACCCATCACCACATTATAGCAAAAGGGGGTCACGTATGAATGGACAAATGAATGTGACACTGCATTCAAAGAACTAAAGAGGTTACTAACTAGTGCATTGATTCTTCAAGAAATAGACATGGAAAAAGACTTCACTATCTGCACCGATGCTTCGATGCAAGGATTGGGTGCAGTATTGATGCAAGAAGGCAGAGAAATAGCTACACATCTGGAAAATTGAAGAAATATGAAGAGTTATATGCTACCCATGACTTCGAATTAGCAGCAGTGATGTTAGCCTTGAAATTGTGGAGACGCTACCTCATAGGGAGAAGATTTGAGTTAAGAACAGATCATCAAAGCCTGAAGCACCTCTTCACTCAAAGGGATTTGAATGGCAGACAAAGGCGATGGAGCAAATTCATGAGTGAGTATGATTTTGAGACCTCATACATCAAGGGAAAGGAGAATGTGGTGGTGGATGCACTAAGCAAGAGACCACGAACCTTATCCCTAGTAGCCTTAAAGGTAGATTTAAGGGAACGTGTGTTGGAGAAACTCTTTGAAGATAGTTGGTATTTAAAGGTCATCTCAACACTCCAGAGTGGGAAGCAGATAGAACCAAAGTTTGAGGGATATGTCCTTGAACTAGATGGGCTATTGAGATTTCAAGGGAGAATGTACGTACCTAAGGAAGGGGGTATAAGAAGAACCATCCTCGAAGAGTCACATAGATCACTCTATTGTGCACATCCTAGCGTAAAGAAGATGAATGCAGATAGGAAGAAACTCTTCTTTTGGGTAGGCATGAAGCATGACATAGTCCAGTTTGTTGCCAAATGTCTTGAATGTCTGTTATAGCTTCAAATCTCACTCTTGATGTTTGTGATGCTACACTCATGGCCTAGGGAAACCCCTCCTTCCAGGCATGGTCTAAGTAATTAAAAAACATTGTTTTACTCCCTATACGTGACATTGCCCTAAGCTAAACACATGTGTACACAGGTCTGTGTATACCCAACCCACATATATGTCTTAAAACACTTAAAAAAATTAAATCTCCTTAACTTCGGGCGAAGATTACAGGTTTTACTTGTTGATTACCTATTAGTGCCCATGGCCCAACTGTTACCAACGAATTCCCAACTAAAAAACTACTTTGGGAGAAGTATAAAAAGGCTTCAATGGGAAGGCCTAAGAGAGGAGAGAAGAAAGAGAAAAATCACTCTGTTGAGATTATCCCTGATTAGGTCTGAAGATCCTTGTGCTTCCAGCACTTCCCCCATTACAGGAAACCCTTGTTTCCTTGAGTTATGACGTCTTTCCATTAGTTGAGATATCCTTGAGTGAATCATGAAAGGAAACATGTCAAAAACTGAGAAGGACTTCACCAGAGTTCAGTCTGCCAAGCTACAAAAGGAGATTAGAAAGAAACACTATCTGAGGTGGGCATACCCATACTCAGAGAAAGTAAAGCATGTTCACATATCAAGTACAAGTAGATCCACTAAGTATACAAATATAAAAGACTGAAAAATACATAATGGATCATCTGATCATGATTGAACAAGTACATGTCTAAATATCACATATAAGAATGTCAATGATGCTGAAGGATGAAGCGAATCATTGATATCAAAGTTTGATCCCAAAAGTACAAAATGAACATGATGGAGTAAGATGGTACTACATTGCAAACTCAGGTGCCAGCATATAGAATGTCGCCATGAATTATTGCAACATATAAGGTGGAGTGGTATCAACTAGCAACAACAAGAGCAACTGTCAAGTGAACCAATGAATGCTAATGCAACCTGAGGTCTTCACCGACTGCCCTGGTACATTTCTACACCATGGGAGTAAATGATCTGAAGTCGACCATGTGAGAAATCGTTTGATTACTGGTCATTGATGTATACCGTTAACAAAAGTGAGATCACTCACCGATAATGTTAATGAGCATCAAGGTACCCAATACAATCTAACAAGTGTGAATAGATGAGATGGAGTTGAACACCTATAAGAATCTATCAATCAGGAGACAATGATGGTTTCCCACTATCGATAGTGAAGGATTTTCCACTAATTACTGCAAACCCCAAGGTACTGCCAAATGGACTCTAGATCTTTGCCCCAGAGCAATGAGTCGTAGGGCGATGGGGAAAGACCTGCTAGAAGGAAGGCATTAAGGCATACTTCATCAATCTAGCGCGAGTGTAACCCGTAGGCCAATAATGTGGAAGGAATCAAACGAAAAAGATGTAGTAACTCGACCGAAGAACATTTTTGGCGTACACAAGATGTGGCTAGGGCACGATAGAAACCCTTTGAAACAACCAATAATGAAGGCTGACACAGAGGTACGGTATCCACCAATAGGGTCAAATGGAAACCACGGTATTGCATGAATCCCAATGTGTGATAGTGTAAGATGATGTCGAACACAACGGAAATGACTCAGTCAAAGACCCATGATACTGATCGATGTTGAGAACAAGGTGACCTATAAATAATGAAAATAGGGTCGGGGTGTGGCTTTAGGCTTGTCCTCAGAGCAAGATGTCGTCGTCAATAAGGACAAGACCCACCAGCAAGAAGTCAATGGAGACCTTCTCAAACCGACACGAGTAAAGGACCAATATAACTGATGTGATGATAGAAAAGGCACTGAAAACTAGGGATGGCCGATTGAAAAATGAGTTAAGAGACACTGCAGAGAGGCCGACTCAGGCTAACTTCCCTTGAACAAAAGCACGACGCAATGTGACTATGTGGCAACATATGATGACTTTGTATAAGTTTGTCATGGAGAGGCACGAGCAAACCCTCCATATGATTGGAAGAGATAACCAATTGGGGGAGAACTGACTCAATAACAAGGTTAAGGCGTACCGAAGTCAAACTAAATCCCGCCCAAATGGAGGAGACTTTGTTTTGAGTGCTTTGTTGAAGGGCAACACAACTGATTCTAGCTACCAACAATAAGTGGAAATATTGTCCTGTTCCTGCTCTTTTTGGAATATATAATTTTTTTTGTTTTTTTCTTTGAGCTGGAAAAAGAATAAAAGAATGCTATAGTACAGTTGAAGAACGAGTTTCGGTGAAACAGATGATCTAGTTCCTGGGATTGGAACAATCCCATGCTCAATGCAGGGAGATAAAAACTAGTCGAAGACACTCAAATGCGTGTTCCTTCCATGGGTCAAGGTGTGTTAAGTTGCAGAAGTCAAGGGAATGCAAGTTTGATTTTGCAGTCGTCATGGTCAATAGTTGGCTTAAACACGAGTCTAAGTGAAGTCAGCTCATGGACAAAAGGTGCAAATGGTCAAAATGCAATGTAGTAGTACAACTCAACACAAAGGAGCCTCTAGGGTATAAGGGTAGAACGAAACGAAGAAGCAAAGAGGAATAAGTCTTCATCACATAAGTCATGGTGGGACTGCAGAGGACTCCCGAGCCTACTCAAATCGAAGCAGCATGGGCAACAAATGTCAGTGAGGTGCTAACTATGATGCACATGAAAAGGATGGCTCTACCATCATGTCATGATTTAAAAATTGGAAAGTGAAGATAGTTTACGAACCATAACACAACGGGATTGACCCTATGGCAAGTGTATCGACAAATGGAGGCTAGTATGCATAATGCAATGGAAAAAATGGCTTCCCTAACTTATATGCTAGTGAGAAAATGATACCTGCCATGACGGGTCAGCAGTCATGGAACCATCTCGAAATTATTGAAAAAGCGTCCAAAATGTCCTGAAAATCAAACCATTCTCGACATTCCAAGCTCCCAAGTTAAAGGTTTCATGAGACAAAACAAAAGCAAGTTTTGAAAAAAAATTGACATTTTCAAATCTTATAAAATATTTTTTCGACTCACCATTATCACCATTTGATTTGAGAGCAAAGGAGTGAAGCAAAATGAGCAAGCATTTCCATTCACCAAATTCGACCGTTCAAATCTTCCCAAAATCACTAGGTAACCCTTAAACCTATCTTGCATTCAATTGTGATTGGTTCTAGAATTTTTAGTTCAAGTTTCACCGTTGAATTATTGTCAAAAAAAATTTCGCAGTGTATACACAGGTTGGCTATGTGCAACCCGCATATATGCAGGCCCTAGACGTGACTATGTATGAAATGGACCCGCGTATACCCCGCAAAAAATTCAAAGCAAAAATCTAATGGTCCAAACTTGTTTTTTCTTCAGGATGCCAGTCACTTGGAGGGAAAAAGAGCATGCCTTAGTGGATGATGAGGTTATGAATGATCCTAATGCCCTGGATGCCTTAAGAGGATGCAGTTTGCTAAAGTTCTTTAAAATGCCAAACATAAAAGCAAACACTTGCCTACTCGAAATGATTGAGCATCAAGGATGACTCATTTATGATTGATCAAATTCCACTCAAGATAGAGGTTGAAGATATTTATGTCATCACTAGCCTTTCCTGGAGGGGAGAGGTAGTACATTCCACGGAAAGATCACAAGGAAGTTTCTCTATCGAGGACTACGTGCATATATATTTCCCGGGTCATCCATAAAAGGTTGGAAGTCAAATTCCAATCAAGCATGTGGAGAGTTTATCATTGAGGATCATCCTGTTCACTATAGCCAGAGTGAATGGATCAACTTCCTTACACCAGGCTTCATAGCTAGCCATGAACTTGGCGATAGACTATCTCACCATAGTATTTGATTGGTGTACTCCTCTTCTTGCCAACCTGAAGAGCTAGCTAACTTCTATCAAGAAGGGGCAAACCAAAAACTTTAGGTATGGAACTATTCTGTGCTCTTTCTTCTTGGAAAGGGTCCCAACACTTTGTCCTAGAGTATCAGTTTCAATCAGCACCCCACGAGATCCACGAATGGGCAGGTGGGCTGACTTGATGAAACGATTAGGAGGTGGGGATGTTCCACGGACTGCTTTCGATGATGACTTCTTATCCTAGTGGGAGTAGTAGATCATTGCCATAGATGACTACCCCTATGCTAGGATGGACTTCTGAGGAGATCTTGATCTAGCTTTACCACCGCTGCATGGGGCGATATAGGTAATAAATGTTTTTAATTTTATGATTTTTATGATTTTTTTAATGATTTTTCAAATATAATAATTAATTTTGAAAAATATTTTTGATAGGATTCAAATGACTAATATGATGATCATGTTCCAGATATTGGGTCAGTACGACCAGATGGGTTCCCATGGCATGGACGTCACGGCCGAGGTGCCGAAGAGGTGGTTGTGGACACAGAGCAACTTCTACACACAGTTCAACGGCACTTGGTGAGACTAACTCACTGAGTACCGATGGAGGCTGTAGAGGATCTCCCTATAGACACGCAACATCATGTGGTTGGCATGCCATGAGACTAGGTTCACACTCTTAGGTGTGTGGCCAAAGCAGTAGTCACATAGTTAGATGCTCATCCTGAGTCGAGGCATTAGATGTACTGGACATGATTATGGGCATTTGAGTCCCAATTTTTGTATATTGTTTTGGACACACTTATGTACACTCGATATATATATATATATATATATACAGTTTTGAATTTTTGATGCTCGATTTTATTGTGGTGAATGAATGATGTGCCAATCTAATGCTTGATTAGCGATAGAATCATCTAAACAGTTATGAGATCTTGGAATGTGAAAATAATTAATGTAAGTAAATGATCTTTGCAACAACCTCATCCTTAAATAATGGCGATATAAACATGGATCCCTTACTCGATAAATGTTATTCAATTGTGACACTATCAATTATGAATCAAGATACACTACCAACGAATCGATTTCATAAGAAATTGCTTCAGATAGTAAATTAATGATGACAGTATACTTAGCCATATTATTTAAAGTGGGACCAATGCATACTCCCTTTAACACCATCAACTGACTAGTTGGATAGTAGATTACCCATGCTGCAAAAGTAAGGTTCCCAGTGTGTCGACTAGCACCATCGGTGAATCCAAAATAGATCGAGTCATCTATCAACACTTGCCATAGCAGACCAAAAAGTGTCGATATCAAAAACTCCCGATGAGATATGTACAAACATACAAAATGTACAAAGAAGCCATTGCCTAGTTGCTACTTAAGCAAAGTACTTCTTGAGGTAGAGCCCATTTCAAGGCTTTGCCAGCTTGTTTCCTTCAAAATAGATTAACTCATACGCCCCTTTTTCTAAAACTCGTTTAATTATAAAGGGACAACACCACATAGGCTTGAACTTTCCTACCCCCAATGCATCCTTATCTTGGTCATAGACCAAGACAAGGTCACCTTCAGAAAAGACTCGAGGATGGACAACTTTATCGTACTAAATTTTAACCCTTTTCTTATGAGCCTCATTGATTGTGGTGGCATCTCGACGTTGCTCATTGAGATGTTCCAAATGAAGGAGGTGCTCTTCGAGACTAAAGGTCTCTGGAAGGAGCTCAATAGCTAACTTAAGAGACGGAATTTCACATTCAACATGAAAGATAGATTATCCCATAAACTAACTGAAAAGTTGTAAAACTTGTAGCAGTATTTATGGAGGTTCGATGCCCAAAGAGCCGGATACAACATAAGATACCAATTGGACCGATTTTTGTCGATCATCCTTTGTAGGATTGTCTTAAGGATTTTTTTTCACTACCTCGACCTGTCCATTGGCCTGAGAATAATATGGAGACAAGTGCTCCTACTAGAAACCCAATTTAAGAGCCAATTTAGACATTAGTTGGTTCTGGAAATGACTGCCATGGTCAGTGACAATATCTCTCGGGATACCAAACCTTGAGATAAACTGATTAGAAAGGAACAATGTCGTTGTTTCACTATCATTTTTATAAGTGGGCATGGCCTTAGCCCACTTCATGAAGTAGTCTATAGCCACGATAATATACTTGTGATTCTCTTGCTGAAGGTGGATTACAGGGTGTAAAATCAATACCCCACTTAATAAAAGGACCGATAGTGACAACGGGAAAAAGAGGAGCTGGATGTGTGCGCATCTTCTGAGTATAAACTTGACATGGGTGAGAAAGTTTAATCACTTCAACACAATCTTTGAAGAGCGAAGGAAAAAAATAGATGGCAAGCAAGATACGCTGGGTTGTATCAGGCCCTAAAAGATGACCACCACAAGCTCCACTATGGCAATCATTGAGCACTAACTCTGCTTCGTCTAGGGTTAAACAATGCTGAAGGATTGAATCAACCCCTCGATGATATAATGTATCAACAATGATGACATAGTTCTTAGCCAGGTGACGTAATTTTAGGCGTTCATCCTTAGAGAAAGTAGAGGGAAACTTCGAAGTCTATAGATAGACAATGATATCTCTGTACCAAGGGTCGAGTGAAGATATGAGGAAGAAGTGTTCGTCGGGAAAACTTTCCTTGTAAACAATATCCTCTCCACAAGGTAGCTCGAAAATTAACTCCGCAAAAACCATAGATTTCTTAGACTTGGCGGACAAGAACTCGAGATCGAATTCTTGTAAAATGACTATCCATTGATTATATTTGCCCCCAATCACTCACTTATTGAGGACAAATTGGAATGGATTGGCCATCGCTAAGACAAAATTTTTGCATAGTAAGATATAATGGTGGAGCCACTGTACAACATGGACAGTTGCCAAAGCCAACTTCTCAATATGAGAATAGCGAAGTTCAGGACATATCAAGCCTTAGCTCAAATAATAAATCACATACTCCAAGAGAGCATCATCTTTCTGAATGAGAACCATACCTATGGTTGATTCTACAATAGCGAGATATAAAAGGAAATCCCTACCATAATCTAGTGGAGTCAAAAGTGGGGCAGAGACTAATGCCTTTTTCAAGGCATTGAATGACCGCTGTGCAAAGTCGTCCCATACATATGGAACTCCTTTCCGTAGCAAATGCATAAACCCTTTAGTGATGTCGGCATAATTCGCTATAAAAATTCTTAAGAAATTAGCCTTCCCTTAAAGACTTTGAAGTTGCCGAATTGAAGATGGGGGAGGAAACTGAATTATTGCCTCTACCTTGAAGGGATCAACTCGAATCCCTTCATTTGACACAATGAACCCTAATAGCCAACTAGATGTAATCGCAAAAATGCACTTATTGGGATTCAACCAGATCTTGTAAAATTGACATCGCTCAAAAACCAATCGAAGGTGACTAGGATGATCAATTCTCTTTCGAGAACGAGCAGCTAGATCATCTAAGTATGCTTCAATGATATGTTTAATGTCATGGAAAGCATATGACATGGCTGGCTGGAAGGTAGCTCTAGCATTTTTGAGACCAAAAGGCATCTTTTTGTATGCACAGGTACCCCAGCGACATATAAAGTCTGTCTTATGCTGATCTTCAAGACGGATAGAGATTTGATTATAACCAGAAGAACCGTCCATGAAGGAGAAAATATCATTACTTGCACACTCATCAATAATTTGATCAATAAATGGTGTAGGGTAATTATCTTTGGGATAAGCTTTGTTTAGGTCCCTAAAGTCAATGCATACTTGGATTGTTCCCTGCTTTTGGGACTGGATCATCTGTTTCACCGACACTTGTTCTTTCCACTGTACTATAGCATTCTTTTATTCTTTTTCTAGCTTAAAGAAAAATACAAAAAAAATATATATTCCAAAAAGAGCGAGAATGGGGCAATATTTCCACTTATTGTTTGTAGCTAGAGTCAGTCGTGTTGCCCTTGAATAAAGCACTCAAAACAAAGTCTCCTCCATTTGGGAGGGATTTAGTTTGACTTATGTACACCTTAACCTTGTTATTGAGTCACTTCTCCTCCAATTGGTTATCTCTTCCAATCATATGGAGGGTTTCTTCGTGCCTCCTGCATGACAAACTTATATAGAGTCATCATATGCTGCCACATAGTCAAATTGAGTCATGCTTTTGTTCAAGGGAAGTTAGCCTGAGTCGGCCTCTCTATGGTGTCTCTTGACTTATTTTTCAGTCGGCCATCCCTGGTTGTCAGTGTCTTGTCTATCATCACATTAGTTGAATTGGTCCTTTACTCGTGCTCGTTTGAGAAGGTCTCCATTAACTTCTTGCTGGCGGGTCTTGTCCTTATCGAAGATGACATCTTGCTCTGAGGATAGGCCTAGAACCACACCCTAGCCCTATTTTCATTATTGATAGGTCACCTTGTCCTCAGCATTGATCAGTATCATGGGTCTTTGACTGAGTGGTTTTTCCTGTGTTCAACATAAACTTACACTATCACACATTGTGATTCGTGCAGTAAATTGGTTTCCATTTGACCCTATTGGTTGATACCTCGCCTCTGTGTCATCTTTCATTATTGGTTGGTTCAAAGGGTTTCTTTCATGCGCTAGCCACTTCTTGTGTATGCCGGAAACGTGCTTCGGTCGAGTTACTACATCTTTTTCATCTGATTCCTTCCACATTATTGGCCTATAGATTACACTCGCACTAGATTGATGAAGGATTCCTTAATGCCTTCCTTCTAGCAGATCTTTCCCCATTGACTACGACTCATTGCTCTGGGGCAAAGATCTAGAGTCCATTTGGTAGTACCTTGGGGTTTGCAGTCATTAGTGGCAGATCCTTCACTATCGATAGTGGGAAACCGTCATTGTCTCCTGATTGATAGATTCTTATAGGTGTTCGACTCCAGCTCATCTATTCACACTTGTTAGATTGTACTAGGTACCTTGACACTCATTATCATTATTGGTGAGCGATCTCGTGTTTATTAATGATATACATCAATGACCAGTAATCAAATGATTTCTCACATGGTCGACTTTAGATCATTTATTCCCATGGTATATAAATGTATCAGGGTGGTCGGTGAAGACCTCAGGTTGCATCAACATTCATTGGTTCACTTGATAGTTTCTCCTGTTGCTGCTAGTTGATACCCCTCCACTTTATATGTTGCAATCATTCATGGCGACATTCTATATGCTAGCACTTGAGTTTGCAGTGTAGTACCATCTTACTCCATCATGTTCATTTGGTACTTTTGGGATCACTGTTTGATATCAATGATCCGCTTCATCCTTCAGCATCATTGACATTCTTATATGTGATATTCAAACATGTACTTGTTCAATCATGATCAGATGATCCATTATATATTTTTCAGTATTTTATACTTCTATACTTAGTGGATCTGCTTGTACTTTATATGCGGAAATGATTTACTTTCTCTAAGCATGGGTATGCCCGCCTCAGACAATGTTTCTTTCTGATCTCCTTTTGTGGCTTGGCAGGCTGGACTCTGGCGAAGTCCTTCTCAGTTTTTGATAGGTTTCCTTTCCATGCACTTACTTAATACATTTCGGCCATCATGTACCCCTTTTTACCTCATATATTGGGGGCATATGTTATAGCTCTAAATCTCACTCTTGATGTTTGTGATGCTGCACTCATGGCCTAGGGCAACCCCTCCATATAGACCTGGTCCAAATACTTAAAAAATAGTATTTTACTCCCTATATGTGACATTTCCCTGAGCTAAACGCATGTGTACACGGGTATGCGTTTACCCAACCCGTGTATATGTCTTAAAACACTTAAAAAATTAAATCTCCTTAATTTCGGGCTGAGATCATGGGTTTTACCTGTTGATTACCTATTAGTGCACATGGCCCAACTGTACCCAACGAATTCCAAACTAAAAAACTACTTTGGGAGAAGTATAAAAAGGCTTCAATGTGAAGGCCTAAGGGAGGAGAGAAGAGAGAGAAAAATCACCATGCTGAGATTATCCCTGATTAGGTCTAAAGATCCTTATGCTTCTAGCACATCCCCCATTATAGGAAACCCTTGTTTCCTTAAGTTATGCTGTCCTTCCATTAGTGGAGATATCCTTGAGTGAGTCATGGAAGGAGTTTGTTGAAGGCTTGAGATTGGACAAATTTGGAGGATGGTTCCGCTTGGAGCCTATGAAAGGAAGACTCGGGTGAAATCATTCATTATTGTATTTTAGTTATCTATAATAAAAGAAACACTTGTCTTGTTCCTGATATTAACCTTCTTCATGCTTATGATATCAATGTTATGATTTACATATGAATGGTTTCAATTGCATAACTAACTACCTTTAAATATGTTATGAAGTTGATTTCCTTATGATGCTTGGTCCATATACTACTATGCTTCCTTGAATTGATTGCCTTGCAGGTTGAAGGATCGAAAGGAACTCCGAGAGGGTTTGGAACCTGGCTGGATCTACCCAAACGAAGATCCCTATGTGCACCTCTCTTTGTGTAGTTTGTTTATATTAGTATCATGGTTGTATGTAATGCTTGTTTTTATTTGTAGATAACCCCCGCTCTACTAGGGTATTGACCCAAAACCCTAGGGGACTTTGTCCCTCAACAATGTCATCGAGTGAAGGTTGATCATCACCATCCAACGACGACTCCTACAACCACATGACATCCTTATATCTAAATGGGAGGTAATTTCCATGGATTTTGTTGTGGGTTTGCCACTCACTTCATAGAGGCATAATGCTATATTGGTTATAGTTGATAAATTGACCAAAAGTGCCCATTTCATCTTGTTAACACCCAAGTTGTTCCCTATGACTCCCAAGGGAATACGACCGGGGTAACCACTAACCAATCTTTGGATTACAGCTTCTAGCGTAGCTGTAATCAGAGAGGGCTCTCTCTTTAAGGTTTGTCTCTGTTCTGTGGAGATATCAGGCTAGTTATGAAGTATGGGTTTTGGTTTATGTTTGGTTGGAAGGATGTCTTACTATATTTAAAGTGAAGATCTGCAAATAAAGTTAGTCCATTGGGCAATGGAGTCTGTGGCTATTGGTTTCTTGAAATCTTGAGTTTGAGCAGCTGGAGTTACAGGGCCATAGATACTTCATGAAACAAATTGAATTATGATGTGGAATGTAAACAACCAGTGAAAAGCAATTAAGAATTTTCCACTAAGCTGGGGTGTGAGAAAGAGATATATTCCTCAGGAGCAGACTTGAATTCCTGAAACAATAATCACGTGAAAGATATAGTGTGAAAGGGTAGCAGTTAAGAATTACACCTTTATTACTATAACCGAAGAAAAACATTCAGAATAGCTTAGATTGAGTTCAGGGTAATCTGTGATTAAATCCTGGAACTATTCTTTTCCTTGCTATTAACTGTAGGACACAGGAAACATGAAAGAGATATGAAAGATAACAAAACAAATAACAAAGAGTTATAAGAAAAACTTATTGTGCCATGAAATACGCGAGAATCCTGCAACTTTTAGCTAAACACCAGAAAGCATCAAGCAACACAGAGCTTTGGAAATTCCATCATCTTTTGTATTACTTCTCTGAGAGTTACAGTAAAAGAACAACAGGATAGATATGAACAATATCCAACATCCAACATCCAACCCCTGCTAACTTATGCGAGGGGGAATATATAGAAGTATCTCATACAAAATATCTCAGGCATTGAGTCATATGAGAAATAAAATATCTTCATTAACTCGTACATAAATAGTAGATAAGAAGTTATTACAATCTTTAATACAACATAAATGTTCTTTACTCCTGTCAGAAGATTTCAACCTTTGGAGCTCACTGAGTCGGTTGAATGATTTGTTATAACTGCTGAATGATGTGTCTGTGCAGCTCTATCCTTCTGTAGCTTTTCGGCCCTGTCACCTGTGACTGCCAGTGCTGCTGTGGTGGCCAAATGGTTGTGCTGAGTTGGCTCAACCTCTTACTGCATACATGCTGATATATCCATATTTTCCTGTGCATGAAAATTTAAATATTTCAAAAAAGAAAAACATAATTACTGGCTTTGGTTCAGCAGTAATTGTATCAAATTATTCCAGACTTCCTGTGTAGGCAATTGATGCCTCAAAATTGACCCCATGGTCTCATCTGCTTCTGTATACTTGTAAAAATTGGGAGGCTCATCAAACAAGTGAGTAATTTCATTCATAATGAAGAATAAGCTCTCCACCCTATTGAAAAGGGTCCGTCCTGATGCTGGCCCTGTTTCTGCTGATGTGTCGGCTGTTTCTGCAATCTGATTAGCAGCAAAAGTGTTGACCCTCTTGGCATATTTTTCATGTGAAAGTAGCCTTCCTGAGGGCTCCAACAAGCTAGGAAGGCCTCTATTTTGTAATGCCATGAACTTGTCCTGGAATTTATTGATATCTGCCTGCATATCTTGGCTTCTTCTTTCTAAGGTCTGTACCAGGTTTCTTAGTGTCAGGACCCTTTTGACCATTGAAATGGTCTCAGTCCTGTTGGCAATTCCCATTTTGATCAGTTGGGAGCTTGTCCTATAGTTAAGCACATTTATCATTCTAGTGGCAACCTCAGGCATGCTACCTAGAGATGCCCTTGCCCTTTGGATTTCCCTGTGTGCTTTTCTAATGAGCCCCATTTGTTCATGAATGGCCTCAATGTATTCCCACTGGTCTGTGATGGACTGGCCAATATTGGCCCATAGGATTCTCTTGAGCTCAGCTGTTACCTTGTCCAGTGTGAGCTCCTTTTCTAGCTCATTTATTCTCTTTTTGAGAGCCTTTACCTTTCTTTCTCTCTCAGCCACATTTTGCTTGGATTTATCATATTTCTCTTTGATCTTAGCCAGAGATTCTTTGGCCTGATTCAACTCTGACATTTGGGCCTCTAAGGCTTGAATCTCATTTCTCAGCTTCTACATGTCAAGGCTTTCAGCCTACTCTGTTGTTGGTGCTGAGGTGGAGGGTGCAGCTTGTTGTGTCTACTGACTGGGAGGGGCAGTGGTTTGAGGAGCTTCCTCCAGAATAATTGTTTCTAGAGGAGGTTGTGAAGTTTTTCCTGCCTCCTTTTGCTGCAATGCTGCCTGAAGGGCAGCCTCTGATTCCTCCAGTTTCTCTTGTGTCTCGATGAACTCTTTGTATAATGTTACTAGCATAGCTGCTGCATCCTTGTCTTGTCTAAGCTGGGCAATCTCTTCTGTTTGAGGGTGAAGAGTTGCTGGGATTTTTATCATTTTCCTTAGTGTTGCCATATCAGCATCCCTTAGCTTCAGAATCTCCTGCACTGCTTTGACATCCTTAGGATCACGCCCAAGCTCTATTATGATGTCCTCTAAATCTTTGATCATGTTGTCCTTTTCTTCAGAGGATTCCCTTTCCAACTCAAGTTGTACAGTGGTATTATTTAGGCTATTTTGTAGCCTGTAGTTTATCAACATCTCGTCTGCCAAGGAGGCATACACCATCTCACCCGTTTGTTTGTGTAATTCGATCTGATCCATTGGGTGGATGTCCTTGACCAGGACCTCAAGGTTGGTCCTGATATAATCGGCAACTGACTGTGGTTGCAGCACGGCTGGTGTGAAATGGCTCATTATCATTTTTCCCTCATGTGCATCATAGGCAGACATGAGTCTTTGTTGGTTAGTGGGAGCCATTTTCAATAAATGATTATACAATTACAGCCTTATGGGTTCATTTCTCTTTTTGATATCCTTGAACTGCTGCTTGATGCTCTTTTCACCTTCCCTCTATTGGCTTGAGGAGCTGACTTCTCCTCCTGCTGCCCTCTCTTGTTCCTGCTGGAAGGAACTTACTGAGGCCTCCATGCTGGGCAGGCCCATACCCGAAGTTTGCCCTATTGGCATTTCTTCTTCTGAAAAAGGGTTTAACCTTTGCCTCTTCTCCCCTTGAGTTGTTGAGGTAGTAAGGGGTGTCTCTCTGTCCCTTTTCCTGCTTATGTCCTATCTTTGTGGGGTTTGGAGGACTGAAGAATCAATTCTTGATTCTTGCCTAGGAAGTGCCATTTATGTTGGCTGCTACTCTCTGACCACTGGGGCCTCTGCTGTTTGTTCTCCTTGCCCTGGCTGCTCCTTTTCTGGCTGATGTCCCTGTTGTTGTTGCTGAACCTGTGCTTGTTGTACCTTTTGCTCCATCTCTTTTTCCTTGCCTTTGCTGGGAGCTTGATTTGTAGTTTTGACTGCCTCCTGATGTGCTGTGGAGGATAAGGCAGCTGCTCCTGCTTGAGGCTTTGGCAGAGAGAATACCTATGCAAGAAGTTCCAAGTCAGCCATTTTAAGAAGATTTCTTCTTGCTCTCTCATTCAGTTCTTCTTGTGTAATAGGTTACTCTAGTGTGCCTCTTTTCCATTTTGATTGATTTGCATATTGTTCAATGTGAGGCAACCTTACATGGTCATAACTAGAGAGCCTATATTTGACCCTTCTTAATGATATGGAGTGATTGGGGTCATAAGGTTTCCAGAGGAAACTGGTCTTTAGGGCAAGGCATTCTAACTTTCTGTCAGCTTCTTTCCAGCCTTCCTCCCTTTTGTTCAAAACAAGGTGGCCCAATTGGTTTTTCACTTTCAGTTGTGCCTTCTTGCCTTTGCCTGAGAAATGTATCATATCAACATTCCCAAATTGCCTGAAGTATTCAAGGCAAAATAGTCTCATGGGCACATACTTGGGCAGTCTGTATGGTGGTAACTCACAACCATATATTCTGATAACGGTGTAGTTTTGGTAAAAATACCAATCCCCAATGCTGTACACTTTGGACAACTGAAGGATTCTCTGCATATCGTCTGTCAGTCTTGGAGGAGCCGAGCTCAGGAATAGAGACATGGCTGGGTGGATGAAGAGGTCTATAAACTCATAGTAAGTGTATGGAGAGTAGGCTCTGTAGTGAAAAACTGAGCTCTAGTACACTACCGACCTTGGATTACCTTGTGCATCCACTCTTTTGACAATGAAGGAGAATTTCTCATGCTGATAGTATAGAATTAAGTGGTAGATGTAGGAGGTGTATCTGAACACCTTCTCTCTTGACAGGTTCATAAACTGCTCATGCATCTTGTCTGATATGTAGGTGGCATAGTCATAACAGATTGGAATTTTGCCAGGGGAAAACATAAGCATCATCACCAGTACAGTTTCATCAATATACTCAACTGATTTATAACCCAGGATGGAATTGATCATATCTTCAAGGTCTACGCCCAATTGGTTGAAGTAACCAGCAAAAATAGGAGGGTATTGCACAGTATCAGAGTTAATAAACAGTTGGTTCAGCTTTGTGATCTGAGCATCTGTCAACATTCTAGCTCCTTGGTTTATCAGATCCAACAAAGATAGGGGAACCAATTTCTTCTCAGTCTTAACTGCAGCATCTCTCTGATGGCCTCAGGGGTGATGTAGAATACAACTGAGCCTAAAGGGTCAAGCAAAGCTCTTTGAGTGGGATCATAACATACAGCACACAAGTGAATTAGGTCAGGGAATTGGTTGACCTGAGGAAGCTTGAAGACTGGGAGGAAGGAGTCCCAAATACCCAATATATCTGTTCCATCTACATGCTTGGCCTTTAATTCATTTAGCAGGTGGCGGTGGAACTTGCTGTGTGTTAGGGAGTCTTCTGAGATTTGATAATCTAAGTCTGCGAAATCCTGCCACTCCAATTCTCTCTTAGGGGCATTCAAAGGGGCAACATTGAGGGCCACAGGTGCTACTGGAGTCTCCATGGTTACTTAAGAACTCTGTTTTGTGTGTAAACTGATGTTTCTAGGCTAAGTAACAGAAAAAGTATTGCTTGGACGAAGAGGTGAATTGAGAAATAGAGGATGATAGGGTCAACTTGCAGCAATTGAAATACTGCACACAGTCACTTGAGAGGCGAATACTTGTCTTTAACAGACCTTTCTCAGTAATTAGGGGTAAGTTCTGGGTTTCCTATTCACGACTGCGCGAACAGAATGTAGGTTTCAATGAAAGTTTTGTTTAAACAGGCTCGACTAGTGAATTTCGACCGTTCAATTTTCAATGGGAACTGGGTGTAGGGAATTTTGCCGGTGAATCATGCGTTTTTCAATGTCTTAAGTGAGTTCTCAGTTATTGCAAAGAAAACGAGGCTCAGAGAAGATTTGCATGGATAAATACCTGGTAAACTCGACGGTCCGGGTCACGAATGCAGATGACTAGGCGCATCGAAGGTCTCCAGGTCAATTTGAGCAGGTTGGTGCAATTTTGGACATAAAATGCATGCAGAAGGCGCAACAACAGTTTTTGCAAAAAGTGCAAAAAACGCGAAAAATTGGCAAAAATATGGATTTTTGGGACATTCGCGCCTTTTTCGGGTGACGTCAGCATGACGTCATCGGGTGGGTTAGGGTCGGATGACGTCAGCATAACGTCATTAGGTGACATGGCAGCTTATGAGTGGTCCATGGGAGTGGTGAGGTGGCGGACAAGTGGAGCAATGGCAGATGGGGGCGCGGACGCGGCGATGACGCAGGCAGTGACGTGGCGCTGATGCTGGCAGGCGGACTAGCGGAAAACAGGAAACCAGAGCGGTATCATATCGCACCGCTTTTGATACGGAAGGGAATCTGTCACAGGGGGCTCCGATACACTGTGGGGGCAATGCGTGGCCGAGGCCTGACGTCAGCCTCTGACAGATATCGGACAATATCTTTCGGATGTCGGGGCCGGTCCGATATCCACGTCAACCGTTGGATGAAAAGCGCTTGATCAGACGGTCGACGGGCCGATGAACTGTGTGGATGATACGGCGTCAGGCGGGCATTAAAATATTATTTTCCATGGGATTTGTTCCTGGCGGGACCCTTAGAATTATTCACGAATTGCATGGTTTTCTTATGCATTTTTATAAAGGAACGCTAATCACAAAAACTTAGGAAAAATGGGTTTTTTTATGAAATTTCTTTGCAAAATCGCGAGCACCTCAAACTTTGGATAAATGAAAAAACCATGGTTTTTCAATGTATTTTTGTATCAAACGCGCATAAATCCCGAACATAGGATAAAGGGGAAAAGTGGGTTTTCAAGGTATTTTTGCCTTTTGAGCGGGTTAAAGGGTGCAAAAGGGTTTTTCCAAGGTTTTTTAGCCAAAATGAATGGTTGACTAGGTAGATGAGCTCTGAAGGAGGAAAAGAGGTTAGGCTTGGGTTCTCAAATTGACTAGATGTCAATTTGATTCCGTAGTAGTTAACATATGGCTATAATTCCAAAGGGGGATATTTATAGAATGTTTGGGGTTTATACACCATGGTGTTATAATAGTAGGGGAAGGGTAACATAGGGAGTTAGATAATAGAAGTTAAAGGTTAATATGGAGGGAGAAGGTGAATGAGGAGTGATATCACTAAGTTTATTTGAAAACAACTTAGTTTAGGGACTAGATCAAATTGAAAAGAATTTTGCACAAGAAATGTGGCTGTTAAAGGAAACAAGGACCAACATAAAACCCTGAATTCTTTCATAACCACAACTGGTGAAGGGATGTTAGTGATGAGTGATAAATAAGGAAAAAGGGAAGTTAGACATGCTCCATTGTTTTGCTTTCCTTGTATTGACCAGCAAGATTTAGTTTGAAAGGAACACCACTTCTGCAACCCCATCTACCTACCCATCTACTTGCCTAGCATTTTTTGTTTCTTCTTGGAGGGTGCACTTGGACTTGCAGACCCTTATGTGCTTTTTCTTTTCCATTGGCTTTTTCTTTTGATATCCTATCTAGAACTACCCTTATTTCTTCCAAGGCCCCGGATTAAGCAGTTGGGAACCTTAGCTTCTCTGCCTAACTATTGGTCTGCCAAGATTAAACAGTTTAGACAGACTTCTTTCTCTATTCTACAATAGAAAATTGAAACATGGCATGATCCAGATTAGACTGTTGGACCATCCATCAAAATTTAATAAACATGAAGGCATATACACACCTTGCCTTGCCTTGGAAATATGTGATCTTTGTATCAGCAAAGTAGAGCATATTTGGCATTTGAATTTGCGAATCATGAAATATGAAACCTATTGGTATAGGTATCCAACAGTGGCTCCACATGGGGATGGTTTTTCTTCTTGAAAGACCAAGAACAGCAGGTCAGCATGCCTTGGCCCTTTGGCTACTGTTTCCAAACTTGGAGTTTTTCATCCTTAAAACCTCAAAATTGTAGAGTGTTATATTTATAAAACTTGTTGAAGTACAGTCTTTTCCTGCTTCTGCAAGCTCCTTGGAACTAAGTTATTCACATGTTTAAAGAAAACACTATACACAGTAAATTATATACAAGGGCAGTCATACTCTATTCATGGAAGGTAGTCAAAATAGTGCTTCAGCATCCTGCCATTGACAGGACCTTCATCCAAATCAGCTTCATCAATATTCTTAAGAAAGTAGGTGTTATTTCCTTGTACTGCTTGGATGATAAATGGTCCCCTCCAAAGGGAATCAAACTTTCCATGCTTTCCTTTATTTTCCCTTCTTGAATCCCACTTGAGAACTTTGTCACCCATGTTGAAATCCTCAGCCTTTGTCCTTCT